>CM074727.1:23612246-23917246 GCA_037306005.1 Rhinophrynus dorsalis | reverse complement strand
AGGCAGTAAATGGGTTTAAAGATGAAGTTCAAACTGATATATAGACAGGCTCACAAGAAAGTGATCTCCTCAGGTAATATGTACAGACTCAGTAGACAGCATATTAATATAGAGAGATGTATCAGTTGTATATTCATTCAGTAGAGTGGTCCACCAGCAGGTACACTGAAATGTACTGAGGGTTAGAGAAGAAGCATAAAGAGTATACAGTAAGGGTAGACAACCTGCAGCTATTCATCTCTTGTTGAACTACAACTCTCATCATCTTCAGACAGAGGGAATTGTAGTTCAATAATGGATAAAACACACACGGGTTCCCACTCCTTGGTGGGTTCCATCAGACGTTTCCTTGAGCTGTAAATGCCAAGAATTAATCAAGTGCTGAATATGGAGCTATGCCAGCAAATTCAACAACTCTAAGGACACAGTACCTTACCTGAGGCCACTGAAAGGATATGGATTACACACCATCCTAAGACACCAGCTCCTAGGTCTGCTCTCCTGGTTCAGGTAGAAGAATACCACTGGTGCCAAGGTTGGGTAGGGCAGCCCTTCCAGCTCTGTCCCTGGTGCCCCGGTGTCTTTGGCCGGCCCCTGCTCCTGGGGTTTATCCATTATTTGACCACAGGTCCCAGGTCAGGGAGAATCACCGGTCAAGCAGATAAATCATCCAGTCACTAGGCTGGAATCATTTGCTCCCTCCACTGTATACCCCCAGATTCCCATGCGGACCAGTGATTTGTTCTCCTATCTATATGTCCATTTCTGGCCAAACTGTAGGTTGATATTAACCTGTGTTTCAAATTCCTGTTCCTTCTCCCACCTATGTGTATATCCACCTTTACAACTTATGTGCCCCTAGCTCATGTCTACATATGTGTGTGTGTCACTCTCACCCTCTTATCTTGAAGTCCCTCTCTTACACCTGTCTCCTTCCCTTCTTCCCCCACCTCCTGTCTCGTCTGGGCTCTCTCCTTTTAGCTCTTTCCTTGCCTCTCTCTATCACCTGCCAGTGTGTCTCTCACCTGAAGCTGTCTCTTGTCTCTGTCACACCTGTCTCATGCACCTGTCTGTCTCTCTGATCTATTCAGTCCATCCCTCCCATCCTCACTTTCTATCTCGTTCTCTTGCTCCTGCCGATCTCCCTCTTTTCAGCTGAATTCCTCGTCTCTCTCCCTCCCTCTCTCCGCCTCTTCTATCTCTTTTACTCGGGTGGATTCCCCTTGTCTCCGGAGCTCACCGCTTCCACCATCCCTTCCCGGCTCAGTGTGCCCAGCGCTGCTGCCCGGTGCTTACTGCTCACTGGTGAACATTGGTGATGCCCGGGAGATAACTGATAGTCCTGTTGGGCACACTGACAATGTGCACTGATCCGATGCCAAGTTGATGCCCTGTCGGTTTTATTCAATAATGATACCCGGTGATGCTTATTACTGCCAATGTGATGTCCGTCTGTGTCCAGGAAATGTCCCGTACTGTCTAATGCTGTTAGAGAACTGTGCCCAAAAAAGTATAACCAGGTGCTGCTGGCTGTGTCCAGCTGGAGTCCGATCTTGTCCCAGTGACAGTGCCCGGCTGTGCCCAGTGATGCCCGTCCTTGTCCGGTTGGTTTGCCCAGGTGAAGAACCGCACAGAGATGCTGCTGCCGCTGCTGCCTGTATTAAGAAGCCGGAGCTCAGTTCTCCACAGCTGGACCCCAGACTCCAACTTCAGAAAAAAAAACTCCGCCCTTCTCGAATCCATTAGCCAGTAACACGCAAGTTATCTTCCATGAGATTCCCTATTGGCTACAGTTTCTGTCAGTCGCGGAATGGGAGGTGACACAGCTGGAACGGGATTAAACTCAGAAGAGTTCCAGTTCCAAACGCAAGAACCAATCAAGACCCACGGAATGATAAACTAGCCAGTTGATTGGAGTTCTTCCTTTGGGATTTATCTTGAACGGGGTAAAGCTGCATGTGAGCACTTCTAGCAGGTGATGCTAGTGCGCATGCGTAATACGTATCTTGATGGGTGAGCGGGTATCAAGCTGTGACTGAAGAGATGGGAGTGCACAGGCAATGAGGGAATGAGGAGGTGCATATGGAGTGAGGAAAAGAGAAGGTGCACAGGGAGTGAGATAAAGAGGAGGTGCACATGGCGTGAGGGAATGAGGAGGTGCACAGGGAATGAGGAGGTGGACTTGGAGTGAGGAAAAGAGGAGGTGCACAGGGAATGAGGAGGTGCACATGGAGTGAGATAAAGAGGAGGTGCACATGGAATGAGGAGGTTCACATGGAGTGAGGGAAAGAGGAGGTTCACATGGAGTGAGGGAATGAGGAGGTGCACAGGGAGTGAGGGAATGAGGAGGTGCACAGGGAGTGAGATAAAGAAGAGGTGCACATGGAGTGAGTTAAAGAGGAGGTGCACAGGGAGTGAGATAAAGAAGAGGTGCACATGGAGCAAGGAAAAGAGGAGGTGTACAAGGAGTGAGATAAAGAGGAGGTGCACATGGAGTGAGTTAAAGAGGAGGTGCACATGGAGTGAGATAAAGAGGAGGTTCACATGGAGCAAGGAAAAGAGGAGGAGCACAGGGAGTGAGATAAAGAGGAGGTGCACATGGAGTGAGTTAAAGAGGAGGTGCACAGGGAGTGAGATAGAGAGGAGGTGCACATGGAGTGAGTTAAAGAGGAGGTGCAGATGGAGCAAGGAAAAGAGGAGGTGCACAGGGAGTGAGATAAAGAGGAGGTGCACATGGAGTGAGTTAAAGAGGAGGTGCACAGGAAGTGAGATAAAGAGGAGGTGCACATGGAGTGAGTTAAATAGGAGGTTACAGGAAGTGAGATAAAGAGGAGGTGCACATGGAGTGAGATAAAGAAAACGTGTACAGGGTGTGAGGGGAAAAGAAAAGCAGCAAGTGGTGGAAGATAAATAGAAGGTTCACAGGGTGTGAGGAGAAAAAACTACAGGGAGTGAGAAACAGGAAGTGCACAGGGTGTGAGGAGAAAAAGACTACAGGGAGTGAGAAACAGGAAGTACACAGGGTGTGAGGAGAAAAAGACTACAGGGAGTGAGAAACAGGAAGTGACGAGGTGTGAGGAGAAAAAGACTACAGGGAGTGAGAAACAGGAAGTGCACAGGATGTGAGGAGAAAAAAGACTACAGGGAGTGAGAAACAGGAAGTTCACAGGGTGTGAGGGGAAAAAAGGAGGTGCACACGGAGTGAGATAAAGAGGAGGTTCACAGGGAGTGAGATAAAGAGGAGGTGTACAGAGTGGGAAGGGAAAGGAGGTGTCTTCTTTGATGCAGATGGTTTGCCCTAGAATAATTCCACTTTTCGTACAAACACAAGGCCCTAAAAAGAAAGGGGGAGAATTATCTACACTTTAAAGCAGAACTATCATCAAAATTAAGTTGCCCCCAAATCATTATCAACATAGTCATAAGCATATACATACTGTTATTATGCTGAATAAGTCTGGAATTAGTGAGAAATAAAACTCTTTCGGCAGGCATCAGCAGCAGGGATCTTGCCGTAGGCGCTTTCTGCACCTGCGCTGTCAGTTCCTTCAAGTACCTTAAGGCACCAAGGAACTCCACTCACTAATCCTGGAGGAGTCTGGGACGGACATCCTGTGGAAAAGGCATCTGTGAGTCTGCGCTGTTGCCTTCTGACGTCTGCCGAATGGAGTTGTATTTCTCACTAATGCCGGACTTATTCAGCATAATAAAAGTATGTACGGTATGTGCTTATCGCTATGGTAATAAGGATTTAGGGGGCAATTTAATTTTAACGATCGTTCTGCTTTAAGGGTGAGAATTGGAAATCCCTGTTGATTTGAAAGGGGCGTCCCTACCCCTTAAATGCTGGAAAGGTCTCTAGCCCTTTGCTTTGCAGTGAGTTAAGACCTCTCTAGCACTGGACAGATTAGCCCTTTGAGTGCCAGAGCGGTACCAAATGCATTGCTTCGTAATCCGTTGCACACCCCTCTGGCACACAAAGCATTAAAAGCCCCCCTCTAAACCAATAATAATTTGGGGATTTTTTGTATTTGTCCACTATCATGCAGTTGGTTTGCCCCAGAATTGTTCCACCGCCTCTCAAGTAAATCAGAATCACATTGTGGTGTAAACCTCATTTTTCATAAATACCTCGGTGCTTGTTTTTCAGACTGGTGATTCATCTTTCAATGGATGTTGCCAACAGAAATTCTTCTGCATATGTTTCCTACCTGTTATATTTAAGCTACTGCTCCCCTTTTTAATAAATTGTTTTAATTTATTTTGGTTCCTGTTCTCCATTACAGAGTACTATTAATACATAGTATAAATCCTATTGGGCGCTGTTCCATTTTGGCACTTCAAGCAGAAAATAAATCAGGTACTGGAGAATGTATGAATATGGCGAAATGCTACTGTATCGTTTCAGAGGCAACTAACATGATAAAATAAAAATATATATGTTAAACTGTAACTGTCACCCTAGCATTAGTTTAGTTAATTTCAAATCTCATTAAAAACTTCCTGTGTTTTGTGCTAGCATACCTCCCAAGTGTCCCTCTTTAGGAGGTATTAGGGGTCCATACCCCCCAAGTGTCCCTCTTTAGGAGATATTAGGGGTCAGTACCTCCCAATTGTCCATCTTTAGACGATATTAGTGGTCCATATCTCCCAAGTACCCCTCTTTAGGCGCTAATAGGGGTCCACATCTCCCAAGTGTCCATCTTTAGGAGATATTAGGGGATCCATATCTGCCAAGTGTCCCTCTTTAGAAGATAATAGGGGTCTATACTTCCCAAGTATACCTTTATAAGAGGGACAGGCCCTATTTGAGGCACAAATCCCTCTTTCCCACCCTGGTGTCACTCTTTTTAGGAGATCCGACTTTGTTGTGTATATAAGTGTATCACCCTGGTGTCCCTGTGTTTAGGAGATCAGACTGTGTGGTGTGTATAGAAGTGTATCACCCCGGTGTCCCTGTGTTTAGGAGATCAGACTGTGTGGTGTGTGTATATAAGTGTATCACCCTAGTGTCCCTGTGTTTAGGAGATCAGACTGTGTGGTGTGTGTATATAAGTGTATCACCCTGGTGTCCCTGTGTTAAGAGATCAGACTGTGCGGGGAGCTTTATTTTCTTATATCTCTCAAACCATAAAGGTTTGAGAGATATAAGTAAGGGCATTAAGTATTTTTTATTGCGTCTACAAGTTTGGGCATACTTTTGTTGGGACATTACTATTCCTTTAAACTTCAGTATATGTATTTATGAAGGAGTCTGTGTAAAGAAAATATTTTTTGTAACTGAATAAATGTTTAGATCAATGCCAAGGAGATATCAATAGGTCATGAAATAACATAAAAATTCTTGGTAATGCCACGCCCCCATCTGCATCACCTAAAACACAAGTGTCCCTCTTTGGCCTATTGAAATGTTGGGAGGTGTGCTAGCCATATGTTATACAAACAATTTTTGAAATTCATACAGCAGTCAGAGATTCCTATCTATTTCTATTTTGCATTATATCTGTAGTTACCTGTGTATATAGTAATCTCTGTTCCAACCTGCCTCTAGTTCACAGCAAACAATGGGCTTCAATAGTACCAAATAAATAACAGACCCAAGATGTTAAAGGGATAGTAATGTTTCATAATAAAAGCAGCTCTAATTAATCATCATAGTATTTGGACTTTGGAGAGTGTTGTTTCAATTCTGTCAGAGTTGTAGTTCAAGAGTAATTCAATGACAAAGTGTCCCCCTCCTGCCCCTTTTACTGATGTAACACTGCTCAGCCAGATCAGAAGGGAGGTGCACAGGTAGACTGCAGAGAGGGACAATCTTCAATTAAGATAAGGGAAAAACCTGAAAAGCTTGTCAAGGGGGGCAGGGATTTCATTGTTTTCATAGGAAGAAGATTGTCCCCTGCTGTTATCTGTCTGGTCTATGGACTGGATTCCACATCTGAGAAGAGATGGCTTACACTAGGTAAAAGGGGCGGGAGGGGAAACTTTGCTTGTGAATATCTCTCAAACCATAAACATCTGAGAGATAAGACTTATATAATTCTTCATGTTTTTTTAATGCCTACAAAATAAGTTAAAACGAAGTATTACTATCCCTTTAAGATTATGGAGTTTGTTTTATTTGTTTCATTTAAAATTTACATTTTATGAGTATGTGTGTAGCTTCTAGACAAAATCTCACACTTTGTGAAATTTTACACTAAGTTCAGAGCACTCTGATACATGTACTTTCTTGTATACCTGTTATCAATTTTTAAACACATAATCTGCGGTGAAGTACAAAACAGATCACAAACAGTTAAAAATAGTATATAGATATACCTGGCTGCTGTCAGAATGGCATCTACCTAGGTAAGACTTTATGTTAAATGAAGAGACACCTAATCCTAGGGTATGGTTACCATTTAATAACAATTTTAAAATTTCCATTTTCACATTTTTTCAGGCGTTCTCATGGAAGGTAAATAGCCTGGGCTTCCAGATTGAGACAACACACATGAGCAAAGAGTGGTATGGTGCAATCCTTTATTCCAACAGATTCTTCATAGTTCCAAACATTTTCTGTCTCCAAACGGACCTTCCTCAGGGCATTTGGGGGCCGAAAATGTTTGGTGTTTCAAACAAAGAACCTGTTGTAATAAATGATTGCTCCATACAGGGCCGGATTTACATCTCAGGAGCCTGTAGGCACAGAACTGTGAAGCCCCCACCCCCGATTTACCAACTCCACTGGACATCTCCACAATGCTCATCAGCTCCATATTGCCCCTCACCTTGCCCCCATCAGCTCCAACTTGCCCCCATCATCTCCATATTGCCTCCATCAGCTCCAACTTGCCCCCACCATCTCCATGTTGCCCTGACATGGTCCGTTTCCTACCTCCCTGGTAGGAGATCTGTCATTTGTGCCTCCTTGGCACAGTCCTGTAGCTGATGGAGCTCCCTCGCGGTCTTCTATGCAGAAATGCAGAGCGCTGGGAGATGATGTAATCTCCCAGCGCTCTGCATTCCTAAAGATGCGACGAGGGAGCTCACCACCTACAGGACTGTGCCAAGGAGGCACAGACATGTCCTGCCAGGGAGGTAGGAAATAGGGAGGGGGGGGCAGCGCCAGCGAGGTGGCTACTTTTTTTTTTTTAATTTAAAAAAAAAAAAAAATCCCAATGGCAGGCGCCCCTCGGTGGCGTGCGCCTGTAGGCAGGTGCCTACTTTGCCTAATGGCAAATCCGTCCCTGGCTCCATACCGCTTTTTGCCCACGTGTGCTTTCTCAGTCTGGTAACCCAGGCTTAGTATATCTGTGAATTCTATCAGGACATGCAATGAGTTATAACAATATTCCTTCAAACACACACCCATACGTACTCGCACACACAAACATAACACACTCAAACATAAGCATGCGCACATACATACATACACACACATACTAATACACACATACTCACACACACAAACATAACACACATACATACGCACTCACAAACAAAACACACACAAACCATACATCCCAACATTTCAAATTGCCAAAGAGGGACACTTGTGTTTTAGGGGGTGTTGCTGGGGGCGTGGCTGGTGGGTGGGGCATTACCAAGCATTTTTAGGCTATTTCATGACCTATTGATACCTCCTTGTGTAACATAATAAATGATTTATAACAAGACCAAAATATTTTATTTACACACACTAATTTACAAACACATATACAGATGTTTAAACAAACAATAATGTGAGATTTATTGCTGTACAGTAATATTATACACTTATATACACACCATGCAATCTGATCTCCTAAAAAGAGGGACATCAGGGTGGGAAAGAGGGACCGGGGGATTTGGGTCTAAATGAGGGACTGTCCCTCCTAAAGAGGGACACTTGGAAGGTATGCACAAACATAAACACACACACATAAATACATACACACACACACAAACATAACACACATATACACACAAATATATATATATATATATATATATATATATATATATATATATGCTAGTTGAAGGCCCGTTACACGGGCCACAGTGCCACTGCCAGCCGGTCGCAGGGCAGTCATGCTCAGAAGAGACTGCCCACTCCGCGGCTGATACAGTGCCAGCTGGTCGCGGTGCAGTTATGCTCAGTAGAAACTGCCCGCACCGCGGCTGATACAGAGCTGGATGCTCCTTCTGTGCACCCCGCTCTGCGTCAGCCTCGTCACGGGCAGTCTCTACTGTGCATGACTGCACCTCGACCAGCTGGCACTGTATCAGCCGCGGAGTGGGCAGTCTCTACTGCGCATGACTGCCCCACAACTGGCTGGCACTGTATCGCCCGCGGCGTGGGCGGTCTCTAATGTGCATGACTGTGTCGTTACAAACTTTCTAGCGAATTATTATACAGGATATATATATATATATATATATATATATATATATATATCAGGGTTTTTACATGATATTTGAGTATTTACACCAAGAAAGAGTTTCATGCAGACTAGATACCATCTGTAAGGTGTCATCTGCTCAAAGCGTGACAGCCAGTGAGAAAAGATAGACAGAGAATGTATAGGATTAATTTCCATATCACACTGCAGCGTGCATCCTACAGAATGTGGGCCACTGCGAACCATCTGTTTTTTTAGCATAAAACTATAGGTAACAACAAAATTCAGATCCGACGGTGCAGAATTCAGTACTAATTAGTGTGAGTCCCAGATAAAATTGTAATTTTACAGTCAGCGTAAAGAAGGAACCTATTAATGTTGTACAACAAAACATTTTCAAATGTATGAATATGGAATACCTGAGTCAGTGGCAAACACTATATTATATTGAATACAGATCAAAAGAAAAAAATGAAAGTTGGAGGAGGTATGAGTTCTGTTTTATCTACAGCTCTCATATGGGTTAACCCCTTAGAGAGCTGGAAGAAGAAGCTGCACTGGGCGATGGGAGTATGCAAATCATGAGATTAGTTTCATTATGTGGGTGGGTTTAATTAAGGATGGGCTGGATCGGGAGGAGGAAAGGCAGGGTTTGACAAATGGACGGGGGCAGGGTGGAATGGATTGGGTGGGGGAGAATGGGTGGGAAAGCCAGCAGAATTATCTGGGAAACTCCCCAAGATTGCAGTTCAGCCTCTTTCACATTGCCCACCTTGTTAACCCTTTGAGTGCCAGAGGGGGTATGCAACGCATCGCTTTGCGTTGCATACCCCACTGGTACACAAAGGGTTAAGAGTTAAGTGTTAGGAGTTGAGTGCCTGTTTGAGCACATGTAAAAACCTATGCTGCCAATCAAAAAAGACAGTTTATTCACAAACGAAATATTAATAACCAATCATGTACATACCTGGGAATTTCTACAGCTTGAGCGCCCAAAGAGGGCTCATGTGCTGCGGCTGTTTGTGTCATAAAGGGGTGGGGCTTAATTGGGTGGGACTTATGGACATGGTATTTGGGAAGTGAGCAGGGAAAGAGAAGAAGTGGGTGGGAAGTGGGAAGAACAAGGTGGGAAGGAGGAGAAGTGGGCAGGAAGTGGGAGGAACAGGGTGGGAAGGAGTAGAAGTGGGCAGGAAGTGGGAGGAACAGGATGGGAAGGAGGAGAAGTGGGCAGGAAGTGGGAGGAACAGGGTGGGAAGGAGGAAGAATGGGCAGGAATGGGAGGAACAGGGTGGGAAGGAGAAGTGAGATGAACAAGGTGAGAAGTGGGAGAAAGAGGGTGGGGAGGAGGAGAAGTGGGTGGGAAGTGGGAGGAACAGGGCAAGAAGGAGAAGTGGGTAGGAAATGGGAGGAAGAAGGTGAGAAGGAGGAGAAGTAGGAGGAACTATGGGAAGGAGGAGAAGTGGGAGGAACTATGGGAAGGAGGAGAAGTGGGCCTGAAGTGGGTGGAACAGGGTGGCAAGAAGGAAAACAAAGCAGGAAGTGGGAGGAACAGGGTGGGAAGGAGACCTTTAAGGTTTGAGAGATATTCGCTGTGAAAGTTCCCCCTTCCCTCTCCTTTCCCTGACATCAGAGCTCTAGCTGACTGCAGGGGAATCCGGTCCCTGGACAGGCAGAGGCTCTTCAGCAGAGCCAAGATCGAGTTATTTCAAAAGAAACCCTTCACTGGAACGGTCTACAAGCACACTTTGTAGACTGTTCCATTGAAGGGTTTCTTTTGAAATAACGCAATCTCGGCTCTGCTGAAGAGCCTCCGCTTGTCCAGGTACCGAATTCCCCTGCAGTCAGCTAGAGCTCTGATGTCAGGGAAAGGGGAGGGAAGGGGGAACTTTCACAGCGAATATCTCTCAAACCTTAAAGGTTTGAGAGATGGGACTGGGGGCATTTACATTTTTTTTTTTAATATCTACAATACTAACTTAAAAAAAAAAAACGAAGTGTTACTATCCCTTTAAGTGAAAAATACATAGATTTATTTATGGGTTTATATCTCTGGGATATCTAATTTTGCCCACAAGCGTGTCTCTCTCGCTCTCTCTCTGATTTCTGTAGCTTCATTCTGTCCGAGTAATTACTTTTTATAACCCTTTCGGCGCTGTAGAGGTATTGCGTTGAACTCTGCCACTGTTGCTGGATGTATCAAGAGTTCAACGCAATACCTCTCCTGCGCCGAAATGGTTATAAAAAGTAATTACACGGACAGAGTGAAGCTACAGAAATCACAGAGATGGCTGCAGGCAAAATTAGACATCCTAGCAACATAAACCCAGCTCCCCTATTACTTTACTTTTAACCCGGCCTGGCATTCCTGCGTAGCTGTATACAGAGCGACATGAGAATCTTGCGCTTTTTATGCATGGCAAGATTCTCATGTCTCCATTTTAAACAATGTGACCTGCTGAATGCACCCTTTCATACTTTTTTAACACAGAATGGCTTCACCCCCTGCCTCCTCAACAGTCAAGGACAGTGCCACGGACAGCAGTATGGTTGGTTGAGAAGGCAGACCTATGTCAAACCCCATGTTGGGGCATCAGGATTTCTTTTGATGCCCCCCAGCTATTGGTCTCCCAGTCAATTTGTCTAGGAGATCAATAGAGGAGGAGCAGGGAAGCAACAGGGCTCCCCTGCTTCCATCCTATCTGAACTACCGGTAAGAGTGGGTGGATGACCATGGCGAAGGGGGGGTACCATTGTTCGCCGTGGGGAAGTGGATATTGTGGCCCCTCCACTTTACCAGGGTGAACAGGATAGTCCCTCCTCTTTATCAAGGCAAACAGGATAGCATCTGCCCTATGCCAAGGCAAACAGGGTGGCCCATCCCATTCACCGTGGTGGAGACAGGAGAGTGAATGGCGAAGCTTTGC
The DNA here is from genome assembly GCA_037306005.1 of Rhinophrynus dorsalis. Taxonomy (NCBI): domain Eukaryota; kingdom Metazoa; phylum Chordata; class Amphibia; order Anura; family Rhinophrynidae; genus Rhinophrynus; species Rhinophrynus dorsalis. Next base: position 23,905,956 of record CM074727.1, on the reverse strand, counting down.
CATGGTGAACGGGAGGGGCTATCCTTTTCACCCTGGTGAAGGGGCTACCATATCCCTTTCGCCATTGAGAAGGGGAATGTGCACTAGTGGTCCCTCCCCTTCGCTTGGGTGCAGGATAGCCCTTTGCCAGGGCGAACAGCATAGCCCCTCCTCTTCACTATGGCTATGAGGCTGGTTGAGCCCCCTGCAGCCTCCTAAACAAAGCGGCAATGCAGCTGTTGTTGGTTAAGGATAGCCCCCTGCCTCCTCCGCAGCCAGTCAGCATTTCCAGCCATGCCCCTGAGGTAAACCAGAAACACTTATAATTTTATATATATACTAGTTTATAAGCCCGTGTACACGGGCCAAGGTCCAGGTCATGTTAACCCTTTGAGTACTTTGCAATGCATTGCGTAACCCCTCTGGCACTCAAAGGGTTAAGAGGCCGCTACCTCACTGCTCCATGCAATGCAGTCTTGTGTCGCCTCACCCACGCAATGCAATCATGCGCAGTAGAGACTGACCGAATGCGGGAAGTCTGTACTGCGCTTGACTGCATCGTGACAAACATCCTAGCGAATTATTATATAGGATACTAGTTGAACAGCCCGTTACACGGGCCACAGTGCCTCTGGCAGCCGGTAGCGGGGCAGTCACGCACAGTAAAGACTGCTCACGCCACGGCTGATACAGAGCAGGACGCTCCTTCGGATCGCCCAGCTCTGTATCAGTCACGGCACGGGCAGTCTCTACTTCGCATGACTGCAGCACGCGCAGCAGTGTCTACTGCGCATGTCGCTGCGTTACACATGATTTAGCAAATTATTATATAGGATATATATATATATATATATATTACAGATTTACAGGCACTAATAAGTCAATTTTTCCAGATAGTTTCCTATTCTTGTTTGTGAAAGTCTGACTCCTCTGCTCCACACTGTGCATAATAATCCCACACTAATCCCCCTGTGTAAAGGTTCATGTTGTGTAACGTATGTCAGGTAAACACAGGTCCAGTGAGGTTATCTAAAGCGCCAATTACCCAGGTGTACTGATTTCTTCATGTGAGTAAGACAACACGGCTTTATGACATAACAGTAAATAGGGATTTATGGGCCTATTCAGGAAGCTAAATAACTACAATTCTGTAACGACACTGTAGGTGACAAATTAAAATGTTCATTGAGTTTAACTGGGGTTTTTAATCTTATGGATGATAGCGAGTCTTCCAAGGCATTGCAAAGCAATGCTTTGGAGACCTCTAGAATTCAAGGGGTTAAAAATCCCTTTAAGAAAAAAAAAAAAGAATGGTAATTTTTGTATTTCTTCCCTACGGAACTTTGGTTTGCCCTCAACTTTTCTTTTGAACACAAGACTCTAAAGAGGTGCAGTTATGGAGCAAACCAAGTGTATCATATGGGAAAATGTGTTGGAGACCTTACTAGCATTCAAAAGGTTAATAGTGAAAATAAAACGAAGGTGCTGCACTTTGGGAGTACATCAACTACTATATAGGGAACAAAAAAGTCCCAATTAAAAATGCAGTAAACTTTTTTTTTGAAAAAAATATATATTGTAGGGCGTTTCCTGTTGAGTAAAATAATGGCACTCCCACTGCTGATTGATACATTTTTCCAGAGTTATTACTGTTTAAACCTGTTGTTTTTTTACATTAGCCATGTCCTCTAGCGGCCAAATTCCAGTTAGTTATTCTGTTACATTCTAATGGAGAAGAAAGTCAGTGACTTACAGTTCTCCATAGAATGTGATAGAAACTGCTGAATCACTTCCTGTCGGTTACAACAATCACTTCCTGTTTATTTGAACTGTTATAAATGTTGAATAAAACAAATTGACAGCATTGGGGTTGCCTTGTTTTACTCAGCAGGAGCATATAAGCTTTCATAAAAAAAGTTTACTGCTCCTATAAGCTAAAGGTGTAGAATCCTGTTGCAAATCAGCTGTACACAGGGAACAAAGAGAGAATTCCAACATACCAGGGAATTGCCTTTTTGTTAAATCTTGGAGTAGTAGAGGGGTACACAATGTATTATATACCCCCTCTGGCAATCAAAGTGTTAATCCCAAGGCTGCAAATCACATGAGAGATAAAGCAGAGGACAAACAAATTTCCCTCAAACACTCCCCCCCGGAGGCCAGTGCTTTATTCAAACTCAGGACACAGAAAGGATGCTCAACATGTGTTGTCTTGGCATTAACAAGGAAAGGAATCCCCAGATAATTTGGAATTGTCCCTTTCCTTGCTTGAAAAAAAGGAGGGCAACTTAGACTCCATGTGCGTGATGAAACTTGCACCCAAAAGATGTTACCTGTGATGCAATGATATCCATCTGATGCTTTTGGTACGCATGGACATTTACAAGTTGCTGTTCTACAAATTTGGTCCTGAGAAGCTCCTGCCTTTACCACCCAAGATGCTGCCGTGGTCCAAGTAGAATGAGCCTTGAGCAGAGTAGAAGGTTCCAAGCTAGCTGCTTCAAATTCCATTATGATGGATTGCTTGATCTAACCAACACTGGGTCTTTTTGAGACACCCTTGCATTTTGAAGGACCAGAGAAAGGAAGTAGTAACTTCGACAACTGTCTTCAAGCACTGAAATGTTCCAGAGAGATCTGTTAACACTGTGTCATATGGAGCATATACAAGGACCACTTTCCATCAGACTCAAAATTGCTACAGAGGGTAGGAAGCACTACTTCTTGAGAGACATGAAATGTGGTACCTACTTAAGAAAATAATTCTGGTGAGCGCCAAATAACTACTCTGCTGTGATAAAAGGTGAGATAAGGTTATTTTATCAAAATGTCTTCAGTCTCACCAGTTCTATGAGTCAATCAAGTATGCAGTTTTAAAGGTTAAGAATTTCACTGACACCTCGTCCAAGGGTTCAAAGGGAGGAGAAGATTGAGGACCAAGTTCAGATCTCATGGAGAGACTTGTTGAAGAACTCTGGGTCTTAGTCTCGTAATAACTTTACTATAAATCTTCTAATGAGAGGATAATCTGCTGTTGAGGAATTTATCAGAGGTCCAAGAGCAGTGATTTGGACTCTGAGAATAGCGGGTTTTGGATCTGAATCAGAAACTTGCTGGAGAAAGGTCAAAATAGAACCCATAGCCATAGAAAGAAGTCAGAGGTTTCAGGTATGGCACCAAGCAGAGAAGACGTTACAGTTCATAACTCTTTGAGTGCACTCAAGGGTGAATTTATCCTAAAGACGCAGTGTTCCTTTGCCTGTGAGGCAGGGGCTCAATGACAGGAGTGGAAGCACTTTGAGACATCAAGAGTCCGATCAGGATACAAGATGCCTAGTAGAGAAAGTGATGCTTGTGGTGAAACACTGGTCCCTGTTGTAGAAGGTTTACCAAGTAAGGAAGCCAAAGCCTGTTAGGGTTCCTCAAAGATAGTTGTTGAAGATGGAAGTGTCCTTCACTGAGGGTGATCTCTTTGTCTGCCACTTTTTCCTGTGCGTGAATGAAGGGATCTCTCAAATCATTTTCTATCAGTTCTATGGCAGGCTTGTTCCTAGTTGAGCATCTCTGACCAGCTCTTTGCATATTAGTATAAGTCAGCTCTTTGCATATGCAGACGTGGACCTCTTGCTCATAGTGCACCTCACTGACGAGGCCCAACATGGCCGAAATCTTTATCTGGGGATGGTTGCTTCTCTTGTTCAGAGATGAATTGCCTGGCACTTTGTGTCTGAATTGTCTTATGGTAGGACCAGTATGATGTGCTCTAGGATAATCCCTCTCTGTGAAAGGCACTGGTGAGCTAAAATAGATGGCATCCTGGGTAGGACACGTTTCCTATAGAGCCTGTTCAGTGCTAGGGCAGGCTTCTTCCTGGTTGAGCATCTCTGACCAGTTCTTTGCAATTATCAACATTCCCATTGAATTAAATGTGGATTTTAACCCCTTGCCTTAAGGTTTTTACAAGCCACATTGAAATCATTGGGAACACTGAGGAATGTTTATTTGTCACCTGTTGGGGATTTGATGTTCTCCAGAATTGTGTGACAATATCTTATTGAATTGCTCCTTTAATGTCTGTTTGCAGTCTAACGTCTGTATTCATTTAGTCATTTTTAGATTTTCCCTTTCTTTCCATCAGTCTGTCTATTTTGTAGCTGGGCACAGATGCTGCCAATAATCTACCATCTGTGGAGGGTGATTTGTGTGAAGCACCTCTCTGACCATCTGAGATTTCCCTTAGCAACGGGTCCTCTGCTAATCCTTTGCAGACATCAGCAACATCCGTCAGTGACAGACTCACTGGGGAGTCCCAAAACAGCTGATCTTCAACCTTTTGGTGTAATCCGGCAGGAGTTACTGATAGCAATCAAAACTCACCCTTGCCCCACCAGACTTCTGCACACTTTAGAGCAAGGAACAAGGTGACAGGTTGGCTTCTTTAAAAAGGAAAATAGCACATTTGGAAAGAGAGAGTGAGTGAGAGAGGGGCTATATATTAACCCTTTCAGTGCCAGGAGGTACGCAACGCATTGTAAAGCAATGCGTTGCGTACCCCTCTGGCACTCTAAGGGTTAAGAAGAAGTGGAACAATTCTGAGGCAAAGCAACAATATCATCCTATAATATAAAAGGCCAGAAACAAAAGAACACAGGCACATGCCCTCTAAGAGTATATCTGTATTGCTGCCACACCACAGACCCCCTTTATTTTACTGCTCACCAGAATGTAGTTGAGAAGTGCTCATCAGTAATTCAGTGATCTTCTTTCCATGATCTCCTCCGAAGAATAATTCTCTTACAGTGATGGATATAGAAATCTCATAATATTTATTTATAAAAAAATCCACACATACAGTAACGCCCCCGACGCGTTTCGTATCCAAATGACACTTCCTCAAGGGGTAAAAAATATATACATATGCTCCTTTCATATAAATATAGCAATATAATATAGTGTAAGTTCTTTTTACCTTTATAGTGCTTCCCTCCGGTTCCTCGCTCATCTCCATGTTCAAACGGAAGTCTGAAACTTCCGCAGTGAACATCACTTCCGGTTTGAAAACGGAAGTCACATGCCCGCTCCCCACATGCGTTTCAACTATGGAACGCATCTTAGAGTTCGGCATGTCTAAACTCTCCGCTTCCCACAAGAAGCCTCACACTAGTTCTACAATTGCTCATACAGCTATCATCTTTATGATAGCTGTATGAGCAATTGTAGAACTAGTGTGAGGCTTCTTGTGGGAAGCGGAGAGTTTAGACATGCCGAACTCTAAGATGCGTTCCATAGTTGAAACGCATGTGGGGAGCGGGCATGTGACTTCCGTTTTCAAACCGGAAGTGATGTTCACTGCGGAAGTTTCAGACTTCCGTTTGAACATGGAGATGAGCGAGGAACCGGAGGGAAGCACTATAAAGGTAAAAAGAACTTACACTATATTATATTGCTATATTTATATGAAAGGAGCATATGTATATATTTTTTACCCCTTGAGGAAGTGTCATTTGGATACGAAACGCGTCGGGGGCGTTACTGTATGTGTGGATTTTTTTATAAATAAATATTATGAGATTTCTATATCCATCACTGTAAGAGAATTATTCTTCGGAGGAGATCATGGAAAGAAGATCACTGAATTACTGATGAGCACTTCTCAACTACATTCTGGTGAGCAGTAAAATAAAGGGGGTCTGTGGTGTGGCAGCAATACAGATATACTCTTAGAGGGCATGCGCCTGTGTTCTTTTGTTTCTGCTTTTTAGATATTGACACGATCCACTGGTGTTTTAAACGGGCAGCAACCCTCTTTTGTGAACAGAAAAAGTTAAAGAAAGATACAATAAGAATTGTACTACACAAGACCCTACACGTTACAACACCAGAAGAGAGAAGAATAAGATTACAGTTGATGGAGATCTCTCACTTCTGTTGATAGTGAACTGGCTTTTTTGAGATTCAATTATATATTCTTTATATTATTTTTCATATATTTGGTAAAAAATATGAAGGTGTCAAATTAACATTAATCATAGCGCCCAGAACACAATTTTTTGGATTTTGTTTAATATAAAAGGCCAGAATGTTTGTCCGATGCAGTCATGTGCAGTAGAAACTGCCCGAACGCACAGAATGCTGGGAGTTCTGTGCTGGGAGCATTCTGTGCGTTCGGGCAGTCTCTACTGTGCATGACTGCATTGCATGCACCACCAGTGATACGGCGGCAGTACACAGAGCAGGACCGGCCTCTTTCCTCAGCGGATATTGGCCTGTGTACACAGGCTTTTACACTAGTAGCGAATAAATAATAATCACATTGACTTAAAGGGATAGTAATATTTCACAATAAATGCAGCTCCATAGTATTTGGGCTATGGAGAGTGTTATTTTAATACTGTCAGAGTTGTAGTTCAAGAATAATTGAATGATAAAGTATCCCCCTCCCGCCCCTTTTACTGATGTAACACTGCTCACTTCAGAGCAGCAAGACTGTCCGGATGGATTGCAGAGAGGGACAATCTTCAGTGAGCATAAGGAAAAACCTGTCAAGGGGGGTAGTGTTTTTCTTATGCTCACAGTAAGTCCCTTGCTGTGAGCTGTCTGGTCAAGTGACCAGATTTCACATCTGAGGGGATGCGGCTTACACTAGGTAAAGGGGGCGGACGGGGATACTTTATCATTCAATTACTCTATGTTAGAGGGGTATCCAACACATACCTCTCTTGCACGCAGAGCGTTAAAGGGATGGTCTAGCAACCCTATCTGTGAGGCATAGTGACGCAATGCTTTAGAGACCTCTCTAATATTCAAATGTTTAAAAGTCCAATTTAAAGGAGCAGTAAACTTTTTTAAATGAAAACCTAAATGTTATAGAGCTTTTCCTGCTGAGTAAATCAAGGGCACTTCTGCCGCTGTCAGTTGTTTTATTCAGACTTGATAACAGTTCAGATAACCAGGAAGTGAATTTACTGTGCATTTACTTCCTGATAGGTCTAACTGACAGGAAGTGACTCAGCAGTTTCTATCACATTCTGTGGAGAACTGTTTGTCTCTGACTTTCTTCTACATTAGACTGTAACAGAATAACTAATTAGAATTTGACCAGTAGAGGGCACTGCTAATGTAAAAAAATAAAGGTTTAAACGGTAATAACTCTGGAAATATGCATCTATCAGCAGTGAGAGTACACTTATTTTACTCAATAGGAAACGCCCTACAATATATTTGTTTTTTAATAAAAAAGTTTCCTGCTCCTTTAAATCAATGATAATGTTTTTTTGCTCCTTTTGTTATACAGTCATTTCACACTTTACTATGTAATGGAGAAACATGGCTGCCACCTATCCTATATTATAATTCGCTAAGGATGTTTGTCAGAAGCCATCATGCTCAGTAGAGACGGCTGTGCATGCTGCAGTCATGCGCAGTACAGACTGCCTGCGTCACGGCTGATACGGAGAGGGGCGCTTCGAATTCAGACCGGAGTCCTCTCTGCGCACCTTCCTGGGACCGTCAGTACTGCGCATGACTGCAGCGCCGCCAGTGTTGGCCTGTGTACACGGGCTTTAAAACTTGTTTCACAGAAATAAATAACCTTTTGATCCATTCCTACTCCTGGACCACATTTTTCACCCACTAAAACTTATATCGTTTTTCACCAAACTGAATCAGACAGAGTGCATGAGCCTGTAGAAAATGTCAGTATGGGGGGAGGGGGCGGAGTTTGAGGAGCAGGATTCCTGCCTGCGATAGTAATGTCTACCTTCATAGATGTCAAATAAAAAAATAGTCCTGCAACAGTTAAATACACATCCAGAAAAACACTGAAATGATGTGGCCCTGTCTAGGTTTTAGAACATTCATACAAACAAAATGTAGAAAAGATCCATCACAAATGAGGTGATAGACTATCCACACATCTGGACTGAGCAATATCAAGTCATAATCCTTTATTCTGTAACACAAAAGTTACACATTCATAACAAAAAGACTATAAGACACCTGTATCTGGATCTCATGGCCGTTATTAGCAGTAGGCTACAAGACAGCTCACAAGCAACTAAGAATAGTTTATAGATATAACAGGAAGTGGAAATTTCCACTAGTCTGTGACTAGTTAGCCAGATTAATTTGCATACTCCTTTATTGGTTAATTTTTTTTACCTGTTGGATGCTTCTTAATGTGTTGGATACCTCCCTAGCTGTTAAGGTTTTTTGTTCTTTTTTTATGACATAGGGGAAGAGTATTTCCTGTGCCTTATAATGAAAGGGGTGGGGTCATCTGAAGAGTGGGGGTGTCGCCTTAGGTGGGGCTAAGAGTACCCTGGGTGCCTTTGCCTGGAGGTGCCTGAAATGTCAATCCACCGTAGTAAATTCAGTAAATGAACTGCCTTTGCTCCTGTCTCCATTGCAAACAGCACAAACAAAATTAATTAAAGGCTCTCCGAACAGAAGTCTAGACACCCTTTAAAAAAAAAAAAATACAAGTTTAACCCTTTGAGTGCCAGAAAGGTATCCAATGCATTGCAACGCAATGCATTGGATACCTCTATGGCACTCAAAGGCTTAAGATGATATTTTAGGGAATCTGACACAAAATAAATACCGTTTACAGATGCCAGCTGTTCGGACACAATATTTAAAGGTATATCAACCAATTTCTTTAGGCGATTCAATAAGCACCAGAACATGAGCCTTTAACCCTCAGAGTGCCAGAGAGGAGTGCCCAAGGCGTTGCTTCAAAATGTGTTGGACAGTCCCTCCGGCACTCAAAGGGTTAAATTCCAGATGTTTTCTCTCACTCTGTCTCGCTCTCTCTCTCTCTTCGTCCCTCTGATGCTGGAGACAAGACAGGTAATTAAATATAGAAGAGACTCATGCTAAGAATAAATCAGAAGACAGTCGATTTTCACACACACAGAGCAAGGCTGCATTTCCACAGAATTAACCCTCTGACTGCCAGAGCAACGCGTTGACCACCCCGCTGGCACTCAAAGGATAAAGGCAACACAAACACGAAACAACGAACCGGGGTTGTAAACACTTAAATACCTTGTACTCCATGCCATTGTCTCTAAAAAAAAATTGTTACCCGAGGCCTAAAATGCACCCTTTGGCGGTATCCATTCACGATTTCTGCGGAACTCCCTGACCCTATTAATGAAGAAATAACGCTTCCTAATAATAACTCCCAGATCATCTTACTATGGCCTAAAATCCTAATGGCCCTATACCTCCCAACATTTCGAATGGTCAGAGGGACATACTTGTTGAAGGAGATGTTGATAAGGGTGAGCGTGGTGGATGGCGCATTACTGAGGTAAGTGCGTGTGTGTGTGGGGGGGCATTATTCGTTTTTAGTTTCTCTCTTGCTTTGCAATGCTCTGTGGGCCCCTCTGCCACTCAAAGGGTTAAATATCCTGTGTCTAACACGTGTAAATATTTTCAGTTTCTTACCCTAGGCCTAAAATCTGGTGTAACCTATGTCCTGTGAAGGTATCCATTCACGCTTTGTTCAAGACTCGCTAACACAGATTAGCATAGCGATCTTGACAGGCGGCTGAGAAGTAATAGTGCAGGTGTATTGGTGCGTGCACGTTCATCACTTTGTTTGTTTGTATTTTCCGCCCATTATACAGCACCAAGAAATTTGTTTGTACTTTATGAATAAAAGATAATAATAAGTGGTCAGGGATGAGAGTTAGGCTATGTTCACATGGGTGACTTGGCTGCTAACCAATTAACACCTTAAAGGAGCAGTAAACTTTTTTTATGAAAAAAAATATATTGTAGGGATTTTCCTATTGAGTAAAATAAGGCTACTCCCACTGCCGAGAGATTTATATTTCCAAAGTTATTACAGTGTAAACCCATGTTTTTTTACATTAGCAGTGCCCTCTAGTGGTCAAATTCTAATTAGTTTTTCTGTTACATTCTAATGGAAAGGGAAGTCAGAAAAGTCAGAGACATACAGTTCTCCATAGAATGTGATAGAAACTGCCTGTCACTTCCTGTCAGTTAGAACTATCACTTCCTGATTATTTGAACTATTATACACTTTGAATAGAACATCTGACAACAGTGGGAGTGACCTTGTTTTATTCAGCAGGAAAAGATCTATAAAATGTGTTTCCATAAAAAAAAGTTTACTGCTCCTTTAAGGATGAAGGATGTATATGTATGTCATGGGTAGAATGTGCCTAAAGGATCCATGACATACATGTATGTCCTGGAATTCAGGGGTCCCCGAACGGCTGAACGTCACTTAGGGATCCCAGAATCGGTTGCAAAAAAAACAAAGGTCTGTTGTCCTTAAGTGCCAACCACACTGCCGCTCCGCCGATCCTTAAGGGGTTTAGCACAAGCCAAGCCAACCATGCCTACTTACCTATGCCCCCTGAGTGATTCACTCACATGGGAAGCGTGGAGGAGGGTTGTCAAAGGTCATCCCAAGTGGGCATCGTCCATATATAATTGGTTGATGGTCATGTGGTTCAGCTAATCACTGGTGAATGTGAAGGGTATCTCATCTACCAGCCAATGGGAATTAGCTGCTGTAAAGCACATAGACCTCCATATAGATCTGCATTCTGTAACGTGGATGTGCACAACACAGGAGTGCATCAGAGTTGCATCATGCTGTGTTCCGGAGTGTTACGTGAGGCGGAAATTGCCCGTGTTGACAGCACCATTGGGGACAAGCTGTTTCACAAGGGTGCGTTTAGAGCAGCGTTATTAACGCTTTGTTAGGTCACATGTGTAAACACAGCCTAAAGCCTTTCTGGATAGAAGAGGTTTGGGTACTAACCCCAGTAATATAGTTGCCTTATTTATTGTTGCTGTTTTATAAACGCCACAAAAACTAAACTTTAGGCTGAATGTATAATGTTGATTCCGTGCTAAGTCAGGCACTAGATCTGAGTTTTCCCCTGCACCAGTGGTGAGAAACATGAGACCTTCCATCAGCTGTCAGGCTACAATTCCCATCATCCCCTAGGAGTTAATGAACATTCATACCTCCCAACATTTCAAATTGCCAAAGAGGGACACTTGTGTTTTAGGGGGTGTTGCTGGGGGTGTGGCCGGTGGGCGGGGCATTAACGAGAATTTTTAGGCTGTTTCATGACCTATTGACACCTTCTTGTGTAACCTAATAAATGACTTACAACAAGACCAAAGTATTTTATTTAAGCAGACTAATTTATAAACACATATACAAACATTTAAAGAAACAATAATGTAAGTTTTATTTGTGTGGATCAATGTGATACACTTATATACACACCACACAATCTGATCTCCTAAAAAGAAGGACATTACTGTGAGAAAGAGGGACAGTGGGATTTGGGTCTAAAAGAGGGACTGTCCCTCCTAAAGAGGGACACTTGGGAGGTATGAACATTGTACTCTGGCAGTAGCTGGAGGGCCTTACGTTACCCAGTCCTCCCCTACACCTGCCTATGTACTAAGTTACGTATACCTAACTTCCTTCACCTAATGCCTCTTAAACCAAAGAGAGGTCAATGGTGTAGTCTGTGGGGGATGTATGTTTCTTTCTAATACGCCTGGCTTTTGCTAATGTTCTCAACAAGCCATAAAGGAAATGGTGTAGGTGTAAGTGTACATCGTTTCCCTGTGCATGCTTTGGGGCTGGCTTATAGGAATTTTTGGCATTAAAGGGGATCTATTACCCCTATACATGTCTGTCTACAAAGTTAGTTTATATAGCGACTAGATGGAATACCGTTTTCATTTATTTATTTATTTTTTAAATCATTATTTTGCCAAAGTTAAAAGTGTAAAGATTACCCTGTGCCTTACTTACGAACAGACTGTGGTTACCAGCTCTGTACCGCAGTCCGTCACTCTTCCTGGGCTCCGCTCCCTCGATCCAGCCTCCTCTGATGATGGAGGATTTCTGCATGTAAGCTGGAGCGCTTTCATTGGCCAGAGAGCACTCCAGCTTACATGTAGCATCGGAGGAGGCTGGATTGAGGAAGAGTGACAGACTGCGGTACACAGCTGGTAACCGCAGTCTGTCCGGAAGTAGGGCGCAAGGTAATCTTTACATGTTCAATTCCGGAAAAACAAAGATTTATTTAAAAAAAATGAAAACGGTATTCCATGCAGTCGCTATATAAACTAACTTTTTAGACAAACATATATTGGGGTGATAGATCCCATTTAAAGTTCTAATGCTGTAGGAGATTGTTTGCCATTATATACTAAGCACTCAAACACTGTAGTGGTACCCTGAAGTGCAGCCACGGGCGATAGAGGTTTACGACAGTAGGGATGCACTTTAGATCTTGTAAATTTACTCCAATTTATTTTTCTGTTACTTCTTTCCATCAACTGACTACCACAGTCTTAATATAATTTTCCCCTTTAAAGGAGCAATAAACTTTTTTATGAAAAGCTATAAAGGGCTTTTCCTAAAGAATAAAACAAGGGCGATCCCACTGCTGTCATTTCTGTTATTCAAATAATATAACAGTTACAATTTACAGGAAGTGAGTGACAGCATGATTACTTCCTGAAAGGTCAAACTGACAGCATGACTCAGTAGTTTCTATCATATTCCACTGAGAACTTTTTGTCATTACTCACCTTTCCTACTGAATGCACCAGAGTAACTAACTGAAATCTGACCACTAGAGGGCAATTAAAGAACCAAGAGTTCAAACTGTAATAACTCTGGAAGTATACATCTCTAAGCAGTGGGAATATCACTGGTTTATTTAGCAGAAAAAACATGCAACATATGTGTTTATATATAAAAAGTTTGCTTCTCCTTTAAGGATAAGCCTGAATAAGGGATTGAGTGTTCAGTTGTGATTTAAATTACCAACATAGAGTTGGAACTGGGTCACTATAAACACTGACGTGTAACAAATACCATTTACAGAGAAGTGTCTGCTTATTAGTGCCAATAACCCTACTGGACGATAATCAGGTTGAACATAGCTAAGCCAGTCTAGTTCGTTACCATTTAAATGCTGCAGTGGATTGGCAGACATACTAGGGGAGAGGATTTGAAGTAAGATGGATGTTAAGACATAGAGATTCAATTTGTATTTCTCAGAATCTCTTTGCCGACTCCCATAGAATGAAGATATAGGAATTGGAATGGGATGAAGCTACACACCAAGAAGCTGATGTAATAAGAACTGGGAGAATTTTAAGGCAAACCAACTTCATCATAAGTGACAAATCTGAGAGGTCTCCAACGCATTTCAAAGTGATGTATTAGAGCAGCTGTTGAAGGGAGACAATATCCATCCCCTGGTAGTTGGGGGTACCCCATTGAAATGTCGCCTTCTATTTGGCGACCAACAAAACCACGCATTAAAAACGTCAGCTGGTTGAAAATGGCGACATCTGATTGTCGCCCGCATGAAAAGGGCGACATTCTGATGTCGCAGGCTTAAGTGTCGTGTGGTTGAAAAAGGCAACATCAGATTTTCGCAGGCTTAAAGGGATAGTAATACTTCGTTTTAACTTTATTTTATTTTGTAGGCATTAAAAAAACATGAAGAATGATATAAGTCTTATCTCTCAAACCTTTATGGTTTTATGGTTTAAGAGATATTCACAAGCAAAGTTTCCCCTCCCGCCCCTTTTTCCTAGTGTAAGCCATCTCTTCTCAGATGTGAATCTGGTTGTAAGACCAGACAGATAACAGCAGGGGACAATCTTCTTTATATGAAAACAATGAAAGCCCTGCCCCCCTTGACAAGCTTTTCAGGTTTTTCCCTTATCTTAATTGAAGATTGTCCCTCTGTGCAATCTACCTGGGCACCTCCCTTCTGCTTTGGCTGAGCAGTGTTACATCAGTAAAAGGGGAGGGAGGGGGATACTTTATCATTCAATTACTCTTGAACTACAACTCTGACAGAATTGAAATAACACTCTCCAAAGTCCAAATACTATGATGATTAATTAGAGCTGCTTTTATTATGAAACATTACTATCCCTTTAAGTGTCTAAGGAAAGAAGATGTACAGTGCATCAGAATGTCGGGGGCTACTCGACACTTAGGAACCCTTTGAGTGCCAGAGGGGCCCGCAACAAAAAAATATACTAAACCCTCTGTCCCATGGCAATACAAGTGGTTGGGCATGATGGGAGTTGTGCTTTTTAACAGCAGGAGAGCTAAGTGCTGCCTACCGCTACAATAGCACATTTCATAACCAAAAGAAAGATGGGATCAGGGATAAACCACGGGTCACCAGACAGGCAGATATTCATTTAACCCTTTAAAGACCAGAGGAGTGTGCAACGTATTACTCCACAACGCGTTTCACACCACCTCTGATCCTTAAAGGGATAGCAATGTTTCACAAATGTCCCTTGCTGTGATCTGTCCGTTCAAGAGACCAGATTCCACATCTGAGGGGAGGGGGGTTACACTAGGAAAAAGGGGCAGGAGGGTGGAAACTTTATCATTCAATTATTCTTACACTACAACTCTGACAATATTAAAATAATGCTCTCCATGGACCAAACACGATGAAGATTAATTGGAGCTGCTGTTTTTGGGAAACATTACTAGCCCTTTAAGAAAACAGTTCAATTCAGAAAGCAGTAAAAACTGACAACACAGCATCAAGTCTGTCTGACAACTATTATATTATGAGACCATGTTCAGGAATGTATTTCTGATTACAGATCCATCTTATTGGTCCCTGACCCTACAGACATCTGGGAGAAGGAAAATCACAACCATTTGTATCTTGTCAAAGCAATAAATGATTGTGAGCTTGGTTTATTTTAATTATTTGATAATTACACTTCCCATCCATCAGTTGCTCGGTTATCTCCTCTGTTTCATCCACCCTCTCTTTTAATAACTCCTATTGTCTCTTCTTTGTCTACCTTCTCCACATCTACCCCCACCTTCACTTCAATCCTTTTTTTTTTTACTTAAAGGAACATTAACACCTTGCAATAATAGATCCCCCATTTAGCTTAATCTTGACAGAATATTTAAATAGCCATTCTGAATAATTTATGAGCGGACTGGTGACCCAAAATTAACCTTTAATCCTTTGAGTGCCAATGGAAATACTGCAAAGAAAGAACTGGTGATTGCCACATTTATTTTCATGATGCATACCTCCCAAGTGTCCCTCTTTCAGAGATTTTAGGGGGTCCTTACCTTCCAAGTGTCCCTCTTTAGGAAATATTAGGGTCCATACGTCCCAAGTGTCCTTCTTTAGGAGATGATAGGGTTCAGTACCTCCCAAGTGTCCCTCTTTAGGAGATATTAGGGCTCAGTACCTCCCAAGTGTCCCTCTTTAGGAGATATTAGGGGTCCATACCTCCCAAGTGTCCCTCTTTAGGCGATATTAGGGCTCCGTACCTCCCAAGTGTCCCTCTTTAGGAGATATTAGTGCTCCGTACCTCCCAAGTGTCCCTCTTTAGGAGATATTAGAGCTCCATACCTCCCAAGTGTCCCTCTTTAGGAGATATTAGTGCTCCGTACCTCCCAAGTGTCTCTCTTTAGGAGATATTAGGGGTCCGTACCTCCCAAGTGTTCCTCTTTAGGAGATATTAGGGGTCCGTACCTCCCAAGTGTCCCTCTTTAGGAGATATTAGTGCTCCGTACCTCCCAAGTGTCCCTCTTTAGGAGATATTATGGGTCCGTACCTCCCAAGTGTTCCTCTTTAGGAGATATTAGTGCTCCGTACCTCCCAAGTGTCCCTCTTTAGGAGTTATTAGAGCTCCATACCTCCCAAGTGTCTCTCTTTTGGAGATATTAGGGCTCCCTACCTCCCAAGTGTCTCTCTTTAGGAGATATTAGGGCTCCTTACCTCCCAAGTGTTCCTCTTTAGGCAATATTATGGCTCTGTACCTCCCAAGTGTCCATCTTTAGGAGATATTAGGGGTCTGTACCTCCCAAGTGTGCCTCTTTAGGAAGTATTAGGGTCCATACCTCCCAAGAGCCCCTCTTTAGGAGATATTAGGGGTCCATACCTCCCAAGTGTCCCTCTTTAGGAGATATTAGGGGTCCATACCTCCCAAGTGCCCCTCTTTAGGCGATATTAGGGGTCCGTACCTCCCAAGTGTCCCTCTATAGGAGATATTAGGGGTACATACCTGCCAAGTGCCCCTCTTTAGGAGGGACATCCCCTCTTTTAGACCTAAATCCCTCTGTCCCTCTTTCCCACCCTGATGTCCCTCTTTTTAGGAGATCAGACTGTGTGGTGTGTGTATTGGTGTATCACATTGCTGCACAGCAATAAACTTCACATTTATGTTGGTTTAAACATCAGTATATGTGTTTATAAATTAGTCTGTGTAAAAGAAATACTTTGGTTTTGCTCTAAATTATTTATTCAGTTACACAAAAAAGGTGTCAATAGGTAAATATTATCTGTAATGCCACGCCCCCAAACCACATTCCCAGCAACACCACCTAAAACAGGTGTGTCCCTCTCTGGCTTTTTGAATTGTTGGGAGATATGACGATGCAGTATCTAGTGAGTTAACCGCAGAAAGACAATTTCAAGCAAATCTAGTTAATTTGACATGGCTGGGTTGGTGGAGGCGCCATTGATGGAAACCATCTACATACTAGCAAGGCCTTTGACTCCATTATACATAGAAGACTCATTCCTACACTACAATGAGCTACACTATAGTGACCTCCCATTGCAACCCTGAACCATGTATTATTTATTGTGCACGAACCTTGAACCATTATCCTATATAATAATTTGGTAAATGTGTGTTTGTCAGAAGCCGTCATGAGCAGTAGAGACGACTGCCCGCGCTGTAGTCATGTGCACTACAAACTGCCCACGACGCGGCTGATAATGGAGCAGGGCTCCGAATTCAGAATGTAAGCGCAGAGAGGACTACGGTCTGAATTCGGGCACCCCGCTCCATATCAGCCACAGCGCAGGCAGTCTCTACCGTGCATGACTGCACCATGCACCGCGGCCGTTGCTAGGTGGCACACTCTTCAACTAGTTGCATATAACTGTGTAGTGCTTCGAAGATACTTCCAATAATTAAAAAACAAGAAGGAAACTAGAGGTAGAATCACCATAAATTAGTGGAATTATAATAAAATATATAACTGAAAAGTCTGCTTACCTGTGTTTTAAGGAGCAGTATATTATTAAGATATACCGTAAAATCTTGGGTAATACGAACCTGTGTATAGTGGAGTAACAGTTGCCCGCAACAAGCTGACCTCTATTAGCAGCTGAGCTCCCTCTCTCTCTCTCTGGCACTTTATAGTAATGCAGAGCGCTGGGAGATGACATCATCTCCCAGCTCTCTGCGTTATTGGAGAGAGGACCGTGCAGGAGCTCCAGTCGCTAGTAGAGGTCTGTGCAGACCTTTCCTGCCATGCCGCTGGACCACCAGGGAGGTAGAAGATGGACAGTACAGGCATTGTGGAGGTGGACAAATGATTGGGGGCAATGTGGAAATGAGGGGCAATGTGGAGATGGTCAATGGAATGTGGAGATGGCCAATGGAGGCAATGTGGAGATGGCTAATGGGGGCAATGTGGAGGTGGCCAATAGGGACAAAGTGGAGATGGCCAATGGAGGCGATGTAGGGATGGTCAATGGGGGCAATGTGGAGGTGGCCAATAGGGGCAATGTGGAGATGGCCAATGGAGGCAATGTGGAGATGGCCAATAGGGGCAATGTGGAGATGGCCAATGGAAGCGATGTAGAGATGGTCAATGTGGGCAATGTGGAGGTGGCCAATAGGGGCAATGTGGAGATGGCCAATGGAGGCAATGTGGAGGTGGCCAATAGGGGCAATGTGGAGATGGCCAATGGAGGCAATGTAGAGTTGGCCAATGGGGGCAATGTGGAGGTAGCCAATAGGGACAATGTGGAGATGGCTAATTGGGGGGCAATGTTGTCGGGGGGGGGTCCATGGCAATTTTTGCACCAGGGCCAGGTGGCTACTAGTTACGTCTCTGCTTGTGTATAATATACAGGTGTAAATCATAACCACGATTTTTGGTAAAATTATTAGTTCATGTGTATAATACGCACCCCCTGTCCCTCCCTCCCCTTGGCACCAATGACATAAAGGCGAGGAATTGTGATGTAATAGGTAAGTAATTTGATGTTAGGCAGGAGTAGGGTGGAAAAAATCTATTCCAGCGACTGTTTTAGCGTAGTATTGCCATCATACAGTCACCTCATCAGCAGTGTATACAAAACCTCTCCACAGGAAAAGAAAGTGGAAGTGCGAGGAACAGGGTGGGAAGGTGAAGGCGGGGAAGTGGGAGGAACAGGGTGGGAAAGAGGAGTAGTGGGTGGGAAGTGGGAGGAAAAGAGTGGGCAGGAGGAGATGTGGGTGGGAAGTAGGAGGAACAGGGTAAGAAGGAGGACAAGTGGACAGGAAGTGGGAGGAACAGGGTGGGAAGGAGGAGATGTGGGTAGGAAGTAGGAGGAACAGGGTAAGAAGGAAGACAAGTGGACAGGAAGTGGGAGGGACAGGGTGGGAAGGAGGAGATGTGGGTGGGAAGTAGGAGGAACAGGGTGGGAAAGAGGACAAGTGGACAGGAAGTGGGAGCAACAGGATGGGAAGGAGAAGTGGGAAGAACAGGGTGGTTATGTAGGAGAAGTGGGTGTGAAGTGGGAGGAACAGGGTGGTGAAGTAGGAGAAGTGGGTGTGAAGTAGGAAGAGCAGGGTAGGAAGGAGGAGAATTAGGTGGGAAGTAGGAGGAACAGAGTGAAGGAGGAGAAGTGGGTGGGAAGTAGGAGGAACAAAGTGAAGGAGGAGAAGTGGGTGTGAAGTAGGAGGAACATAGTGAAGGAGGAGAAGTGGGTGGGAAGTAGGAGGAACATAGTGAAGGAGGAGAAGTAGGCAGCATTTCATAAGAAACTCCTCGCCACTGGAGACTCAGCCTCTGTCCCTGGAGACCTGGTAATTAACTGCAGAAACTAGAGTCTCTGGGGCAAATCCGGAGAGTCCCCAGCTATGCGCCTCACTGTTTAGCATTTAAGTGATTGAAAGCCCCGTTTAAATCAATAGGTGCTATTATTCCATATGAATCTGATGATTAGCCAAAGAATTGTTCCTCTTTTGTCTTTGGGTACGTAGCCCTGGATAGCAAGTGCCTCTGTGAAGTACTCAGAGAGACTCACTGAATGGGTTGAAGATGGGGGGGTGGGTACCAAAGAAACAGCCTCCTGGGAACATTTGCCTTTTAATTAATAATAAAAATCCCTCCATTTATATCCAGGTATTTCAATCATCAAGGGTAATAAAGTACAGAAACGTGTCACTGCCTGCAGGTAATACAGAATACAAATCAGGCGACTGCGCTTCCAATGAGACGTGTATAACCTTTTCTTCTTGATAATATCCCATTATTCCTTACACTCGTAGCTGGGAACTCTCTGGATTTGCCCCAGAGACTCTGGTTTGGCTGATAATTACCAGGGCAGAGGCTGATTCTCTGGATGTGGGGCACTTTTAACCCCTTAAAGGGATAGTAATACTTCAAATTTTTAAAAATATATATGTTGTAGGGTTTATCCCCCTGTGTAAAACAAGAGTACTCCCACTGCTGAAAGGTGTTTCATTCAAAAGTTATTAATTTTCAAAGTTGAATTTTTTAGGTGCAATATCACAGTGGCCTGAAATTGTACAGTGGCGCTGTTGCTACAGGATCCTATGGACAGCTCTGGTCCCAGGATCATAAATCTCCATAGGATGGTGTGGCAACAGCGCCACTGTACAACTTCAGGCCACTGTGATATTGCACCTAAAAAATTCAACTCTGAAAATTAATAACTTTTGAATGAAACACCTTTCAGCAGTGGGAGTACTCTTGTTTTACTCAGGTGGATAAACCCTACAACATATTTTTTTTTACATTTTAAGTATTACTATCCCTTTAAGGACCAGGTTCCTGGAAAGTAACATTCCTTTAAAGGGGAATTATCACCCCTATACAAGCTTGCCTTAAAAGTTAGGTTATATAGCGAGTAAGTGGAAACATGTATTAATTTCTTTTTTAAAATCGCTATTTGGCCAAAATTCAGTGAATAAATACTGCCCTGTTCCCTACTTCTGGACATACTGTGGTTACCAGCTCTGTACCGCAGTCTGTCACTCATCCTCTGCTCCCCTCCCTCCATCCAGCCTCCTCCAATGATGGAGGATTTCTTCATTTAAGCTGGAGTGATCTCTGGCCAATGAGAACGCTCCAGCTTACATGCAGGAAGCCTCAGTCATTGGAGGAGGCTGGATCGAGGGAGGGGAGTGGAAGAAGAGTGACAGACTGCGGTTACAGAGCTGGTAACCATGGTCTGTCCAGAAGGAAACTGCAAGGTAATCTTTAGATGTTTAATTTGGGCAAAATAAGGATTTTTAAGAAAAATGAAAGCAGTTTTCAATCTAATCGCTATATACACTAACGTTTTAGACGAACATGTACAGGGGTGATAGATCCCTTTTAAAGCAGACCTTTCACAGTTGATTATTACATTAGAGATATCCACACTTATTTTTATTTTCAAGTATAATTGCTGCTTTAACGAAAAATATAACCTTTTACACAGGTCGGCACCGGGGAACAGAGCAGACATCTTGCAGAGCCAACATCTGTGTGTCTGCACTGTCCGTCCCCTTCAACTCCACTACTGAGAAGTTGAATGCCTTTGTGCCGAAAGGCACCGGAAGGAACTGACAGCGCAGGGGCAGATCGCGCCTACTGCAAGATCCCAGCCAGTGCCTGCCTGAATAATAGGTTATATTTTTCGTTAAAGGAGCAATTATACTTGAAAATAAAAATAAGTGTGTGCATATCACTAATGTCATCATAATTTGCGGCGATAGGTTATTGTTGTGAAAGTTCCGCATTAACCCTCTGTGTCAGTGACGTAACTATAGGGGTCGCAGGGGTCGCAACTGTGACCGGGCCCATCACTACAGGGGACCGGCCGCCCCCTGTGACCCCTCCGCCTGGTGCCTGCATTCTCCTTCCGGCACTCTAGTAATGCAGTGCGCTGGGATATGACATCATCTCTCAGCGCTCTGCATTACTGAAGAGGACAGCGCGGGAGCTCAACCCACGTAGAGGTCTCTCCTGCCACACCACTAGACCACCAGGGAGGTAGGAGATGGGGGCATTGTGGAGATTGGGGGGCAATGTGGAGGGGGCCAATGTGGTTCAGGGGAGCCAATGTGGTCAAGGGGGGCCAGTGTGGTTGGGGGGGGGCCTATGGCACTTCTTGCACCAGAGCCAGAGGCTTCTAGTTACTGGCAGGTCAGGTGGCAGGAGGCACTTACATCCAATAGCACTTACTCCTTCTGTGTCCCACCTACCTTCCTCTAGACTGTAAGCTGTCACGAGCAGGGTCCTCTGATCCTTCTGTTCTCCACAACTGATTGTACTATTTAATACCTCTGTATGTCTACTCCCTACTGTAAAGCGCTGCGGAATTTGTTGGCGCTATATAAATAAAGATTAGTAATAATAATTCTAGTTACGCCACTGCTCGGCGTGACAGAGAGGTAGCCAAAGCATTACACTGGCATTCACAAAAGTGGGCAAATGAGGAAAAGATTATAACAAAGCGTAAGAAATGATTGTACGTCCAGCCGTACAAGTTTAAAAGGAAAAGCTCAAAGGCACAATCCCTTCTGTGCTTTTTATCACATTCCCGATTCTTGTACAATTTCTGCCGGATCATCATTTTTTCAAGTGTGTGAAAGCTGACACGCAGTTCCTTTAGGATATGAAAGAAGACGGCCAAGAAAACAGAGGGGACGTTATGGAAACGGTTGTTGCGTGCACATTGTCCTCGAAAATCAGCCACAGACCTTTCATTTCCTGAGACACGTTAGAGGGTGTTATTAACCTTTAGAGTGCCAGAGGGTTGTGCAGTGCTTTGAAGGCGGACGCTTTGCATGGACCTTGCACTCCTCGCGGCTGGTGCACTAAGAGGAATGGGAGGAAATCTGGAACAAGACAACTGCACCATATTATAATTAACCCCTTAAGGACCGGGAAAATCTGAGGTTGATTTCACTTAAGGACCGGAGCAATTCTGACCTCTTTGACTATGTCTTTGTGCAACAGTGTTTTCCCTCTAAGTACTTAAAGAGATAGTAATGTTTCATAATAAAATCAGCTCTAATTAATCATCATATTATTTGGACTTTGGAGAGTGTTATTTCAATTCTGTCAGAGTTGTAGTTCAAGAGTAATTCAATGACAAAGTATCCTCCTCCCACCCCTTTTACTGATGTAACACTGCTCAGCCAGATCAGAAGGGAGGTGTCCAGGTAGACTGCAGAGAGGGACAATCTTCAATTAAGATAAGGGAAAAACCTGAAAAACTTGTCAAGGGGGGCAGGGCTTTCATTGTTCTCATAGGAAGAAGATTGCCCTGTTCTGTTATCTGTCTGGTCTATGGACTGCATTCCACATCTGAGAAGAGATGGCTTACACTAGGTAAAAGGGGCGGGAGGGGAAACTTTACTTGTGAATATCTCTTAAACCATAAAGGTTTGAGAGATAAGACTTATATCATTCTTCATGTTTTTTTAATGCCTACAAAATAAAATAAAGGTAAAACGAAGTATTACTATCCCTTTAACTTTACCCATGGAAATTAGATACTGTTTTTTACTCACAAATAGGGCTTTCTTTTGATACCACACTTATATTGATAGACCACCATTTATTTTAGTAAAATTAAGGAAAACAGTAAAAAACACTCTCCATGGCCTAGATACTATGATGATTAATTGGAGTTGCTTTTATTATGAAACATTACTATCCCTTTAACACTTTAAGGATCAGAGGGGTGTGCAACCCATTGTGGAGCAATGCGTTACACACATCTCTGGTTAAAGGGTTAAATGAATATCTGCCTTTCTGGTAACCCTTGGTTTATCCCTGATCCCATCTTTCCTTTGGTTATGAAATGTGCTATAGTAGAGGTAGGCAATACTTAGCTCTCCTGCTGTTAACCCTTTGAGTGTCAGAGGGGTATGGAACGCATTGCTTTGCAATGCGTTCCGTACCCCTCTGGCACTCATAGGGTTAAAAAGCACAACTCCCATCATGTCAAACCCCTTGTAATGCCATGGGACAAAGGTTTTAGTATTTTTTGTTGTTGTTTTTGCGGAACCCTCTGGCACTCAAAGGGTTCTTAAGTGTTGAGTATCCTCCGACATTCTGATGCACTATACGTCTTCTCTCCTTAGACACTTAAGCCTGCGACAATCTGATGTCGCCCTTTTCAACCAGCCGACATTTTTAATGAGCGGTTTTGATGGTCGCCAAATAGAAGGCAACATTTCAATATGAAGATTAATTGGAGCTGCTTTTATTGTGAAACGTTACTATCCCTTTAAGTGCTGGCCGCTGAGGTCAAACCTTTGAATGCTAAAGAGGTCTCAAATCCATTGCAAAGCAATGTACTTGAGACTTCTCTAGCAATCAAGACTTTAAAAACCCCATTCAAAAGCAATGGGAACTTATATTTGCAATACACTGCATTAGCAATCAGGTCATTGTAGCAGTCATTTCCCTACTGATGCATCTTATAAAAGTTTAAGTGAATAAGAAAATCAGACAAAAGTCAATTTCTGATCTTCTAGCTGCCTGATCTTAGTCTGGAAGAGACCTGACCTACTTAACTAAGATTATGCTTTAATTGTCCCTCTGTCTGAGATGTGAGCTGTGCCGGATACACCTGAACTATTTTATCATCTTTGGCTACTGCTGAGCTCACGGGGGACCTGTGTTTTTATACACCTGTTTTCATAAAGAGGTACAACAGAAAATGGCTGATGGATCTGCCAGGGGTATTTTCAAGTGAACTGGTCACCTTGAACTGAAAGGCTATTTCCTATTAATTGTCTTTTATTATAACCGACTGTAAGTGCCGCTCACACAGCCTCTATATAGTTTATCTTTGAACATTTGATCTCTCCTGTAATTCACTGCTGGTTGTTTTTGTTATAATATGGTGAAAACTGATAATAGCTTGTATCCCTTAATATCCATTCAGTTCCGTTGAAGCTTATTCCTTGTTGAGGAGATGTTTCCTATAAATGGGAAACTGCTAGATAGATAGATAGATAGATAGATAGATAGATAGATAGATAGATAGGCGATAGATATGAGATAGATAGATAGATAGATAGATAGATAGATAGATAGATAGATAGATATGAGATAGATAATAGCTAGTTAGATAGTTACATACATACATATTAGATAGACAGATATAAGATAAATATTAGATAGGTAGATAAATAGATAGATGTGAGACAGACAGATAGATAGACAGATAGATAGATAGATAGATAGATAGATAGATAGATAGATAGATAGATAGATATGAGATACATAGATACATAGATATGAGATAGATAGATAGATAGATAGATAGATAGATAGATAGATAGAAAGACAGATCGTTATGAGATAGATAGATAGATAGATATGTGATAGATAGATAGATAGATAGATAGATAGATAGATATGTGATAGATAGATAGATAGATAGATAGATAGATAGATAGACATGAAATATATAGATATGTGATAGATAGATAGATAGCTATGAGATAGATAATAGCTAGTTAGATAGTTACATACATATGAGATAGACAGATATAAGATAAATATTACATAGGTAGATATTAGATAGGTAGATAAATAGATAGATGTGAGACAATATATAGATATATAGATATGAGATAGATAGATAGATAGATAGATAGATAGAAAGACAGATCGTTATGAGATAGATAGATAGATAGATAGATGATAGCTAGATAGATACATACATGCATATGAGATAGATAGATATGAGATAGATAGATATTAGGTAGATATTAGATAGGTAGATATTAGATAGGTAGATAAATAGATAGATGTGAGATAGATAGATAGATAGTCCAAAAAGGTAACAGCGCTCACTTGAACCTGAAGGTGCTCCTTATTAGACCAACATTTCGACTATAACTTTGGCCCTTGTCAAGGTTTCTCAAGGTCAGTTGCCACAGTCATGGCCGACATGGTCTAGTAAGAAGCGTCTTCAACTCTTCTATCAAGTTCCTGTGAGTTTTGTTACCGAAAGGATACATACCTAGGTCCACCTCCCCTAGCACTAAAAGAGTTAAATAATAGTGAATGGGGGAAATAATGTAAGACAGGAAGTGACTGTACTGCATAGCTTAATTAACATAACCTATACTCCTAAATAACTCAAAAGTATTTTTCTATATGCAAAATGATTTATACAGCATATAGGTGATTTTGAAAGCTCAAAATCACCAACATAGGTTTTAGGACATAATATCATTTTAACTGAATGGGAAGTTGAGGAATGTTTATTTTGGGGAAGATGTTTAAAAATGATGTAAGAAACACAATAATGGGTTCATTGTGCTGTTTGCACTAGATCATATGTGTAAATCTGTTTGTATGAGTTTTATATGTCTACTAATCTTAACCCTTTGAATGCCAGAGGGGTACGTAACGCATTGCAGTGACTGTCCCTCACTGCGAGCTGTCTGGTCCGGTAACTGGATTCCACATCTGAGGGGAGGCGGCTTAAAATGGGTAAAATTTAATTTAATTTATAATTAAATTACTCAGTAACTTATATAGCCTAAGGGTATTTTCTGCCCAGGAAATAGTGGATGGAACTGTGGGCGGGACCATATGAAGAAAGGGGCTGTGGCCATGGGTGGAGCTAAAGGTCCCTAGAATGCCTTGCCTAGTGGGTTCCTGGAATATAAATCTGGCCCTGATATCAGTGTATTTTAGGTACAGAAGTTGTCAAAGGATTTCAAACGAGGGCTTGTGATATGGAAACGTATCATGGACGGGTAGCTATGGTGTGTTAGTCCCCAGACAAATCCAGCAGATCAACCTTTGCGTGCATAAGAAGGCTTATAATGGAAAATTAGCACCTTGGGGTGAATGGATAGATAGAGTCATCATCTCCCTCTTGGTATAAATCATCTCTGTGTAGGTGGATTGGCGGCTACCTCTGCATCTACTACGCACATTGAAACTGTTTTCTTCAGGATGAGAGGACATTAAATCCTACCAAGGTGTGTGTAATAGCTGAAAACTAGATAACTATGGGGTTACAACACACACAAACATCTTTTGAATGCATTTCCAGATAAAGGGCAAGTCTGGTCAGTTTAAAGGGATAGTAATACTTAATTTTATCTTTATTTTATTTTGTAGGCATTAAAAAACATGAAGAACAATATAAGTCTTACCTCTCAAGCCTTTATAGTTTGAGAGATATTCACAAGCAAAGTTTCCCCCTCCTGCCCCTTTTACCTAGTGTAAGCCATCTCTTCTCAGATGTGGAATCCAGTCCATAGACCAGACAGATAACAGAAGGGGACAATCTTCTTCCTATGAGAACAATGAAAGCCCTGCCCCCCTTGACAAGCTTTTCCCTTATCTTAATTGAAGATTGTCCCTCTCTGCAATCTACCTGGGCACCTCCCTTCTGATTTAGCTGAACAGTGTAACATCAGTAAAAGGGGTGGGAGGGGGATACTTTGTCATTGAATTACTCTTGAACTACAACTCTGACAGAATTGAAATAACACTCTCCAAAGTCCAAATACTATGATGATTAATTAGAGCTGCTTTTATTATGAAACATTACTATCCCTTTAATGTTCTAGTTAGGATAAAACATTGGTCCAGTAGCAAAGGTATCCATGCTGACAATGGGGGGTATATTGGGGCAAGGGTCTATTTATTAGTTCCTTGGCAATAGAAAGGTTTCCATTGTAGTGTTTTGTAATTTGTTAAAGATTTCTTCTATATCCAAGGGGTTAAGGAGATGACTTTTGAAGATACAACTGAAAGTATATAAACTGTGTGTATGTTTGCGTGTGTGTCCAAACGTATTTGTATATTTGTGCCCATGTTTGTATGTATATTCATAAATGTATGCAGTTTGTTGTGCTTGTGTGTATGTATTGGTGTATAGTGATAACTGTATATAGTTGTGTTTGTGTGTGTGTGTGTGTATATATTTGTTTGTAGTTTTATATATATATATATATATATATATATATATATATATGCACTTAGTTGTTTTTGTGAATGTGTGTGTATGTGTACACATATGTTTGCTTGTGCAAGTGTTTTTGTGTGTATCAATAAATGTATGCAGTTGTGTGTGTGTGATAAATACATGCTGTTAGTTGTGTTTGTATATGCATGTGTTTGTGTGTAGTGATGGCTGTTTGCAGTTGTAACGATAGTTGTATAAAGTTATGTTTGTGTTGTGATAACTGTATTTAGTTAGTTATGTTTGTTAGTAGTGATAAGTGTATGTAGTTGAGATTGTGTGTGGTGATTGCTGCACGCAGTTCTGTGTCTGTGTGTGTGTGTGTATTTGTGTGAATAGCAATAGCTGTGTGCAGTAGCTGTGTTTTGTGTGCAATGATAACTCTGTGTAGTTAATCGTGTTTGTGTGTAGCTCTAGTTGTCTGTAGTTAGTTGTGTTTGTGTGTGGCTCTAGTCTGTAGTTAGTTGTGTTTGTGTGTGGCTCTAGTTGTCTGTAGTTAGTTGTGTTTATGTGTAGATCTAGTTGTCTGTAGTTAGTTGTGTTTGTGTGTAGCTCTAGTTGTCTGTAGTTAGTTGTGTTTGTGTGCAGATCTAGGTGTCTGTAGTTATCTGTGTTTGTGTGTAGATCTAGTTGTCTGTAGTTAGTTGTGTTTGTGTGTAGATCTAGTTGTCTGTAGTTAGTTGTGTTTGTGTGTAGATCTAGGTGTCTGTAGTTAGTTGTGTTTGTGTGTACCTCTAGTTGTCTGTAGTTAGTTGTGTTTGTGTGTAGATCTAGGTGTCTGTAGTTAGTTGTGTTTTTGTGTAGATCTAGTTGTCTGTAGTTAGTTGTGTTTGTGTGTAGACCTAGGTGTCTAGTTAGTTGTGTTTGTGTATAGATCTAGGCGTCTGTAGTTAGTTGTGTTTGTGTGTAGAGCTAGGTGTCTGTAGTTAGTTGTGTTTGTGTGTAGATCTAGGTGTCTGTAGTTAATTGTGTTTGTGTGTAGATCTAGTTGTCTCTAGTTAGTTGTTTGTGTGTAGATCTAAGTGTCTGTAGTTAGTTGTGTTTGTGTGTAGATCTAGTTGTGTGTAGTTAATTGTGTCTGTGTGTAGATCTAGGTGTCTGTAGTTAGTTGTGTTTGTGTGTAGCTCTAGTTGTCTGTAGTTAGTTGTGTTTGTGTGTAGATCTAGGTGTCTATAGTTAGTTGTGTTTTTGTGTAGATCTAGTTGTCTGTAGTTAGTTGTGTTTGTGTGTAGACCTAGGTGTCTGTAGTTAGTTGTGTTTGTGTATAGATCTAGGTGTCTGTAGTTAGTTGTGTTTGTGTGTAGATCTAGATGTCTGTAGTTAGTTGTGTTTGTGTGTAGATCTAGGTGTCTGTAGTTAATTGTGTTTGTGTGTAGATCTAGTTGTCTGTAGTTAATTGTTTGTGTGTAGATCTAAGTGTCTGTAGTTAGTTGTGTTTGTGTGTAGATCTAGGTGTCTGTAGTTAGTTGTGTTTGTGTGTAGATCTAGTTGTCTGTAGTTAGTTGTGTTTATGTGTAGATCTAGTTGTGTGTAGTTAATTGTGTTTGTGTGTAGATCTAGGTGTCTGTAGTTAGTTGTGTTTGTGTGTAGAGATAGGTGTCTGTAGTTAGTTGTGTTTGTGTGTAGATCTAGGTGTCTGTAGTTAGTTGTGTTTGTGTGTAGATCTAGGTGTCTGTAGTTAGTTGTGTTTGTGTGTAGATCTAGGTGTCTGTAGTTAGTTGTGTTGGCGAGTAGTCCAAGCTTTTGAGTAGTTAGTTGTGTTTGTGTGTAATAACAGCTGCACGAGGTTGGTTGTGTTTGTGTGTATAATTAGCCAATTGTGTGTGTGTGTGTTTGTGTACAGAGTAGTATTTCTGGGTTGTGTGTGTGTGTGTGTTTCTTCCCATGTGCGTGTGTAGCGCTAGCTGTTTGCAGTTAGTTATGACAACCCTAATCACTTTAGCATGGCAGCTCCTTTTCTCCTGCTCCCAACACGTCTCTCTTCCCTGCGAAGTGACAGATGATCCCAGTCATCTTGATTCTGAAAATATAATTTAGTCTACAATTAATTTCACCGCTCCCAGCGCTGGGCACCGGAGAGAGAGATCATGAGATGAGAGTCCGCTCCAGGATCTTGTAATGAACCCATCTCGCCTTAATGGGAGGCTTTCTCTCAAAGTTATTTATTGAGTTTTGATAGACAGAGATACTGCAAAAAGTTCAGGTAGTTGTGAGGAGGACAGTGGAGTTCCCAGGAAGAAATGCTGTTACAAAAGCAACACACAGCTCAGCGCTCTAGTCCCACACTACACAGCAGATGACATGTCTAAATTGATGTCTTAATACAATAAACAGTCACTTTCTTATGGCGTGGTAAATGCAGATAGCGTCAGATTCTCTCAAAGGATGCAGCTTCTATTCGGGTGTCCCCGGATCCACCTCCATAGACAATTCTAATACAAAAGAGAAGAAAGAAGAGCAACGGCCCTTGCGAGTAACACCTGATGTATATATAGATCACTCCTATCTCGAGTGCTTGTACTCACACAATGAGTCATATAATCAGGCTCCAATCGCAATAGAACTGCTAGATTTTTGAAGGGCCCTCACAGGACTCTAATCTCCCTTGGATTCCTCATTGTGTGAGTACAAGCACTCTAGAAGTGCTGTTTAGGGTGACCACACGTCCCGGAATGCCTGGGACTGTCCCTAGTTGGGGGTCTGTGTCCCGCGTCCTGGGTCACCCCCCACCGGGACAACAAAGAGTCCCGGAATGGAGCAAAACGCACCAGTCTAGCCAGCCAATGAAATGTATTTGCTGTATGGTCCTCATTGGCTGGCTGAGCCAGCCAATGAGGATCAAATAGCAAATACATTTCATTGGCTGGCTGGACTGGTGCATGCGAGACAGATGGAATGGAGCAGGTATGCTGGTGCTGCAAGTGAGATCCGCGGCTGAGGCTCCCATCGGCATTAACCATCTTACTCTGTGTCAGAACTCTGTGGGAACTCTTACTCTGTGTCAGCCTCAGAAAAATTGTCCGCTCCGGTGGGATCCTCAGCCGTGGGACTAGGGTGACCATATGTCCCGGAATGGCAGAATAGAAATGTGGTCACCCTAGTGCTGTTACTGCTGTACTAAGAACAAGTGGAGGAATTTTGGGCCAAACCAATCACAGCATAGAGGACAACAAGGAAATATATAAAAGCGGTGTAAACATATATCTGTTGCCCGGGCTGGACTTACCTCCCAGATGCCGCTAGTCAAGGCATTCTAGGCGCCCTTAGCTCCACCCATGGCCACACCCCCATGTTCATATGACCCCTTCCCCTGTCCCCTGTTTCCTGGCACAGAAAATACTATTGGCTTATAACAAGCAAGGACACAGAAAAACCTTTAAAGCAGAACTATTGCTCCAAATAAAGTGCCCCCCAAATAATTATTGATATAGTAATAAGCATATAAATATTAGCATCAAATAGAATAAGTTCAGCGTTATTAAGAAGTCCTACTTGATCCAAGATGAACAGGCAGGCATCAGTGCAGACATCTTGCCTCAGAGATATCTGTGCACCTGCACTGTCCGTCCCATTCTCCTCCAGGATTGGTGAGGGGGAGTTTCATGGTACCTTAAGGTTCAGGAAGTGACTGATGACCTATGCGCACAGATGCTTCTACAGCAAGAAACCTGCCCGTCAGTCTCAGATCAAGTAGGATTTCTTCCTAATGCTGGACTTATTATGTATAATAATATTATTTATATGCTTAATTGCTTATAGCTATATCAATAATTATTTGGGGGGAACTGTATTTGGAGGGATAGTTCCGCTCTAACCCCTTGCTTGCTATAGATATCTTCACTATAGCTCCTGAATGGTTAAAAAATATCCTGTAAAGACATATAAAACTGGTAAAGAGACATTGTGATTGCACTGGACACAACCACAATTCAGAATATGGGCGTGGCCAGCAAAACTAAGGCTCCCTTCAAAATTTGGCGCTGTAGACGGTTGCCAACTCTGCCTATTGGGAAATCCAGCCCTGACCAGCACACTTGGGAATCAGCCATATATGATTGTCTGTCAGGGTCTGCAGGGCAGGATTTACATCTCAGGAGCCCGTAGGCACAGAAATCTGAAGCACCCCACCCAAAAAAAGTGCAAAAAGTGTGACCAACTGTGTACAGGCAGTTCCTATGGCTGTGCTGTTCGTGGGCTCCCTGCAGTGTCTGGGGGGGCAGTTCCGGCAAGTGAGAAGGTGGAAGTAATGCTCCTCCAGCTTCAGATCTGGTCTTCAAGTTCTGTCACTCATGTCTCACATCCGGCCACGGCACGCAAAGAGGAGAGAACGAGGAGTTCATCACCCCCCCTGCCGATGCACGGTGATGCACAGCAAGGCTAATTAAAAAAAAACAAAAACGACACCAATGACAGGTGCCTCTCTGTGGGGTTCGCCTGTAGGCAGATGCCTACTCTGCCTTATTATAAATCCGGCTCTGAGGGTCTGCCAGGCTTGCGATGAGCATCCCAGCTTCTGATATTGCTCATGTGTAATCTGTGCAGCACTGTGCAGGTCATGCATGCTGCAACTAGGATTTTGCCATCACAGCATGCACTGAAGTTTCATCATGCTGCATTCCAGTGCAGACTGCGAGACAAGAATCACCATGCGAACAGCACCATTGGGATCTCACTTTTTTTATGGAATATTTTGTGCGCCATTCAGTGTCATCCAAATGAACTCATCCTAAGCCCATTGGACATATTGGTTCCAGAACTCCTGTTTCAGAACACGGGAAAGGTGACGTCTGATATAATTCTATTTCTGTCTTGCAACATACTGTTCTATTCTTCATGGACAACCATGGAACAAAGTAAAAATGAAATACATTGTTGATGTCCCTGGGAAATGGGCCATTTAAGTCCATGAGCCTGACACATTTCAACAGCTATAAATGTCTACACTTCTCTCTGGCATTTACAGTCACTGTTACTTGAATCAGGTGTGAATATTAATTGGAGATAACAAGGCAGTGATAATATTTTTCTCAATCCCGCAAAGTTTTTTTTTTTTTCCTATTCAGAATAAATCTCTATATTTGAAGTGAAATCATATCATCTGGCTGTGGAAGGCTTCATGTTTAATAATGTAAGCTGAACAGGAACATTCTGGTACCGTGACTCTCAACCTCAGTACAGTCAGGTTTTCAATACATCTCTAATTAACCCCTTAAGGACCCTTGATGGTCCTGGTACGTCATGGCTGGATTTGCTTTAAAGGGATAGTAATACTTCGTTTTATCTTTATTTTATTTTGTAGGCATTAAAAAAACATGAAGAACGATATAGGTCTTATCTCTCAAACCTTTATGGTTTAAGAGATATTCGCAAGCAAAGTATTCCCCCCACCGTTCAGCTAGATCAGAAGGGAGGTGCCCAGGTAGACTGCAGAGAGGGACAATCTTCAATTAAGATAAGGGAAAAAGCTGAAAAACTTGTCAAGGGGGGCAGGGCTTTCATTGTTCTCATAGGAAGAAGATTGTCCCCTGCTGTTATCTTTCTGGTCTATGGACTGGATTCCACATCTGAGAAGAGATGGCTTACACTAGGTAAAAGGGGCGGGAGGGGAAACTTTGCTTGTGAATATCTCATAAACCATAAAGGTTTGAGAGATACGACTTATATCATTCTTCCTGTTTTTTTAATGCCTAGAAAATAAAGTTAAAACCAAGCATTACTATCCCTTTAAGGACCAATGACATACCAGGACCGTCATGAAATTCCGGGCTTCCCCCGCGGCTGCACGCCGTTTGGGGAGTCCAGAATCGGATGCAATAAAAAAAAAAAAAAAAAAGCTCCGTGGTCCTTAAATGACCGCCGCGTGCATGCGTGGCCGGCCCTTAAGGGGTTAAGCACAGGTAGATTAGTCAAGATGACTGAGGCACCGATAATTCACCTGTGATCAAGCAGGGATATAATGAAAATCTGACCTGTTGGTGTACCCCCAAAGACTAACTTTGAGAATTGCTGGTCTTGTAAGTGTAAACTGGGGAGAGTCTATGAAGCTGATATAAATTAAAAATCCCCCCAAAACATTTTTTTTTTAAAGGGATAGTAATTTTTTTAAATTAAGTATATCTCCGAGTCTTCTTTATTACACAAAAACAGCAGCTCCAATTATTCTTCATAGTATTTGGGCCATGGGGAGTGTTATTTCAATACTGTCAGAGTTGTAGTTCAAGAGTAATTGAATGATAAAGTATCCCCCTCCAGTCCCTTTTACCTAGTGTAAGCTGCCTCCCCTCAGATGTGGAATCTGGTCTCTTGACCGGAGAGGTCGCAGCAAGGGACAATCTTCTTACTGTGAGCATAAGGAAAACACTGCCTCCCTTGACAGGTTTTTCAGGTTTTCCCTTATGCTCACTGAAGATTGTCCCTCTCTGTGATCCATTCTGACAGTCTTGCTGCTCTGAGGTGACCAGTGCTACATCAGTAAAAGAGGTGGGAGGGGGATACTTTATCATTCAGTTACTCTTGTACTACAACTCTGACAGTATTGAAATAACACTTTCCATGGCCCAAATTCTATGAAGATTAATTGGAGCTGCTTTTACTATGAAACATTACTACCCCTTTAACAGTTTGCTCTGTTTTAAATATTTTAGTTACTCAATATAGTTACTCAATATAGAAGGATCGCCCGCCCCTTCTGGCCGCCTCCCACTGAATCCTCATTCTGGTCCCGGGACCAGACGGATGCAGTGAGGGACAAACTTCAGTAATTATGTATAAAGAAAATCCTGCGCCCTCTTGAAGAAGGAGGGAAGGATTTTCCTTTGCATACTGAAGATTGTCCCTCACTGCATCCGTCCTGACCAGACAGAGCTGCAGCAGTGACGTGGCAGAAGGATCATGCAGAGGATCCTTCTATATTGAATAACTTGAGAACTACGTAAAAGTAAGGAACTGGAAATAGCACAAACTGTTACATTTATAATAAAGAAAACTTGGCGATATACTTAAAGGGATAGTAATGTTTCAAAATAAAAGCAGCTCCAATTAATCTTCATAGTATTTGGGCCATGGAGAGTGTTATTTCACTGCTGTCCGAGTTGTAGTTCAAGAGCAATTGAACGATAAATTATCCCCCTCCTGCCCCTTTTACTGATGTAACACTGCTCACCTCAGAGCAGCAAGACTGTCCAGATGGATCGCAGAGAGGGACAGTCTTCAGTAAGCATAAGGAAAAACCTGTCAAGGGGAGCAGGGTTTTCATTGTTCTCACAGTAAGAAGATTGTCCCTTGCTGTGATCTGTCTGGTCTTACAGGGATAGTAATACTTCAAATTAACTTTATTTAATCGTGTAGCCCTTAAAAATCCAAATTCAATGAGCCCTGCGGCCGCTTTCAAAGTTTCCACTCCCCTGACGTCAGTGTCTTAGCTGACTGCAGGGGAATCCTGTCCCTGAACAAGAGACAGCTCTGCAGCAGAGCCGAGATCACATTATAGAAACAGAAACTGTTCACTGAAACGGTCTTCTACGTTTGCTTGCAAACCAAGCACACAAAGAAGACCGTTTCAGTAAAGGATCTCTGTTTCTATTATGCAATCTTGGCTCTGCTGCAGAGTCACCTCCAGTCCCGGGACCGGATTCCCCTGCAATCAGCTAGAACGCTGATGTCAGGGGAGAGGGAACTTTGAAAGTGGCTATCTCTCAAACCATACAGGTCTGAGAGATGCCGCAGGGCTAACTGAATTTGTTTTTTTAAGGCCTACGCAATTAAATAAAGTTAATTTGAAGTATTACTATCCCTTTAAGACCAGATTCCACATCTGAGGGGAGGTGGCTTACACTAGGTAAAAGGGTCAGGAGGGGGATACTTTATCATTGAATTACTCTTGAACTGCAACTCTGACAGTGTTGAAATAACACTCTCCATGGCCTAAATACTATGAAGATTAATTGGAGCTGCTTTTACTTTGAAACATTACTATCCCTTTAATTTAAAACATTGCTATCCCTTTAAATTGGATTGCAATCACTTGAATTCTAGGGAGGTCTCCAATATATTGCTTTGCAATGCTTTAGAGACCTTCCTATCATTTAAGGGTTTGAAAAGTCATATTTAAATCAGTGGACATTTTTACTTGCATCCCCTGTTGCTCTTGATACGCACAGGAATTGCTTAAACCCATTAATGACCTCCCGATCCCGTCCCATGTGGCTGCCGTTAAGGACCATGGCGCATTTTTAATTTTTCTTGCAGCATAGCATTCTGGGATGGTTTCGCATTGCGTTGCATACTCCACTGGCACTGAAAGGGTTAAAGAGAAATATTATGATGCAAAGTAAAACAAAAATACTCTTACTGCTGGGAGATTTTTAATTCAAAAGGTATTACAGTTCAAACTTATTTTTTAACTGCACATTTATCTCATGACCACCAGATGTTGCTGTTCCTGTTCCTATCATTGGATTCTCTGACTATGTAGAGCAGTGGTTCTCAACTCCGGTCCTCGGGACCCACTAACAGGCCAGGACTTAAGGATTTCTCTGCTAGAGCATAGGTGTGATCAGAGGCTCATTCACATTGATTAACTCACCTGTGTTCTAACAAGGAAATCATGTGATCAGAGGCTCATTCACATTGATTAACTCACCTGTGTTCTAACAAGGAAATCATGTGATCAGAGGCTCATTCACATTGATTAACTCACCTGTACTCTAACAAGGAAATCATGTGATCAGAGGCTCATTCACATTGATTAACTCACCTGTGCTCTAACAAGGAAATCATCAAATCCTGGCCTGTTAGTGGGTCCTGAGGACAGGAGTTGAGAAGCACTGATGTAGAGCTACAGTCTGACTGAAACTCTCCAATACAGTGGTAAAAATCACCTTCTGGACACAAGCGGTACTGTTGATTAAAAATAAATAAATAAATAACACGTTCGAGATGTAATAACTTTTGGAAGAAAACTCTCCCAGTAAAGACTCAGCGGATTCCCAGTATTATATATGTTTTCATTAAAAGTGTACTGCTCTTTTAAAAACAAGTTATTTTATGTGAAAAACCAAACGTTAACAAAAAAACAGGCATGTGCTGGTTTTTAAGCTTTTCATATATTGATAATAATAAGTAGTCATGTTCATCTCCCTGGTGTGCAGGTCAGTGGAAGCAGATGCAGCAGGCTCTCCTTTGTAAGGCAAATTGGATATAAGACTGAGAGGAAAAATGGAAATAGAGGCTGGGAAGGAAGAGATGAAATAGAGGCTGGGAAGGAAGAGATGAAATAGAGGCTGGGAAGGAAGAGATGAATAGGAGCAGGGAAGGTGGAGGTGAAACAGAGGCCAAAGAGGTAGATGGAATACACAAATTGGAAATCAAGAAAGAAAACAGATGCTGGGAAGTGGTGAACCTGGAGCTGGAGAACAAGAATTCATATAGAAGATGGAGTGGGGAGGTGTAACGATTTGGGAAGAAAGAAGGTAAACAGAACCTGGGAAGGAAGAAATGAAGCAGAAGCAGTCTAGGAAGAGCTGACACAGAACCTGAGAAGAAAGAAATGAAACAGAAGCTGAGTCTGTAGGCGTGAAATAGAAGCTGGGAAGGAATAGATGAAGCAGATGCTGGACATGAAACAGAGGCCAAGGAGGTAGGAGGATAACAAGTTGGAAATGAAGAAAGGAAAAAAGCTGGGAAG
Organism: Rhinophrynus dorsalis; assembly: GCA_037306005.1. Lineage (NCBI taxonomy): Eukaryota > Metazoa > Chordata > Amphibia > Anura > Rhinophrynidae > Rhinophrynus > Rhinophrynus dorsalis. The sequence continues at coordinate 23,869,230 of CM074727.1, read as the reverse complement.
AGGTGAAACTGGAGCTGGGAATGAATAATGTATATAGAAGATGGAGGAGAGGTGTAAATAGAGTTGAAAAGGAAGAAGGGAAACAAAAGCTGCAAAGGAAAAGTTGAAGCAGGGAAGGGGGAGATTAACTGAAGCAAGGAAAGAAGAGAAGGAACAGAAACTGGAAAATATGCTAAGAAACAGAAGCTAGGCAAGAAAAGAAAAAGCTGGGAAGGAAGAAATGAAACAGAAGCTGAGTATGTAGGAGGGAAATAGAAGCTGGGATGGAAGAAATTAATCAGGAGCTGAGTAAAGAAATAGAAGCTGGGAAGGAAGAAATGAAACAGAAGCTGATTATGTAGGAGGAAAATAGAAGATGGGAGGGAAGAGATGGAACAGAAGCTGAGTATGTAGGAGGGAAATAGAAGATGGGAGGGAAGAGATGGAACAGAAGCTGAGTATGTAAGAGGAAAATAGAAGCTGGTAAGGAAGAGAGGAAACAGAAGCTGAGTATGTAGGAGTAGAAGCTTGGAAGGAAGAAATGAAACAGAAGCTGATTATGTAGGAGGGAAACAGAGGCTGGGAAGGAAGAGAGGAAACAGAAGCTGTGTATGTAGGAGGGAAATAGAAGCTGGAAAGGAAAAAATAAAACAGAGGCTAAGTATGTAGGAAGGAAATAGAAGCTGGGAGGGAAGAGAGGAAACAGAAGCTGTGTATGTAGGATAGACATGGAAGCTGGGAAGAAAGAAATGAAACAGTAGTTGTGTATGTAGGGGGAATAGAAGCTGGGAAGAAAGAAATGAAACAGAAACTGTGTATGAAGGAAGGAAATAGAAGCTGGGAAGGAAGAAATGAAACAGGAGCTGATTATGTAGGTGATAAATAGAAACTGGGAAGAAAGAAATGAATCAGAAGCTGTGTGTGAAGGAAGGAAATAGAAGCTGGGGAGGAAGAGAAGGAACAGAAGCTGATTATGTGTGAGGGAAACAGAAGCTAGGAAGGAAGAAATTAAGCAGAAGCTGTGTATGTAGGAGGGAAATTGAAACTGGGAAGGAAGAAATGAAACAGAAGCTGAGTATGTAGGAGCGAAATAGAAGATGGGAAGGAAGAAATAAAACAGTAGCTGAGTATGTAGGAGGTAAATAGAAGCTGGGAAGGAAGAAATGAATCAGAAACTGTGTATGAAGGAAGGAAATAGAAGCTGGGACGGAAGAAATGAAACAGAACCTGATTGTGTAGGAGGTAAATAGAAGCTGGGAAGAAAGAAATGAATCAGAAGCTGTGTATTACAGAGGGAAATAGAAGCTGGAAGGAAGAAATGAAACAGTATCTGAGTATGTAGGAGGGAAATAGAAGCTGGGAGGGAAGAGATGGAACAGAAGCTGAGTATGTAGGAAGGAAATAGAAGCTGGGAGGGAAGAAAGGGAACAGAAGCTGAGTATGTAGGAGGAAAATAGAAGCTGGGAAGGAAGAAATGAAACAAAAGCTGAGTATGCAGGAAGGAAATAGAAGCTGGGAGGGAAGAGATGGAACAGAAGCTGAGTATGCAGGAAGGAAATAGAAGCTGGGAAGGAAGAGAGGAAACAGAAGCTGTGTATGTAGGAGGGACATAGAAGCTGGGAAGGAAGAAATGAAACAGGAGCTGTGTATGTAGGCAGGGCCGGTGCAAGGATTTTTGTATACACAGGCGAAGGTGCATTTTGATGCCCCCCCCCCCGACCTTGCCACAATCTCCTGCCCCCGCCCACATATTTACCTCCACAATGCCCCTTCCACAATGCACCCTTCATCTCCACATTGCCCCTTCCACAGTGCCTCCTCAACTCCACATTGCCCCTTCCACAATGCCCCCTCAACTCCACATTGCCCCTTCCACAATGCCCCCTCAACTCCACATTGCCCCTTCCACAATGCCCCCTCAACTCCATAATTCCCCTTCCACAATGCCCCTTCATCTCCATAATTCCCCTTCCACAATGCCCCTTCATCTCCATAATTCCCCTTCCACAATGCCTCTTCATCTCCATAATTCCCCTTCCACAATGCCCCTTCATCTCCATAATTCCCCTTCCACAATGCCCCCTCAACTCCATAATTCCCCTTCCACAATGCCCCTTCATCTACATAATTCCCCTTCCACAATGCCTCTTCATCTACATAATTCCTCTTCATCTCCCTACCTTGAGTCCCTGGTGGTCTAGCAGCGTGCCACAGCTTAGAGCTCTGTGCCTCCTTCGGCACAGAGCTGAGGCTCCCGCGCGCTGCTCTCAGTAATGCAGAGCGCTGGGAGATGATGTCATCTCTCAGCGCTCTGTATTACTACAGAGCCTGGGTCTCTCTGCGGTGTGTAACATAGACGCTATGAGGGAGCGCTCATTTACACTACCAAGCGCTCCCTCGCGGCGTCTATGTGACACACTGCAGGGAAAAAAAAAACAAAAAACACAACTTCCCTCTTTTCGGCGCCCCTCCATTGCGGCGCCCTAAGGCAGCTGCCTGTTCTGCCTTAATGGCAGCGCCGGCCCTGTATGTAGGAAGGAAATAGAAGATGGGAGGGAAGAGATGGAACAGAAGCTGAGTATGTAGGAGGAAAATAGAAGCTGGGAGGGAAGAGATGGAACAGAAGCTGAGTATGTAGGAGGGAAATAGAAGCTGGGAAGGAAGAAATGAATCAGAAGCTGTGTATTACGGAGGGAAATAGAAGCTGGGAAGGAAGAAATGAATCAGAAACTGTGTATGAAGGAAGGAAATAGAAGCTGGGAAGGAAGAAATGAAACAGAAGCTGATTATGTAGGTGGTAAATAGAAACTGGGAAGAAAGAAATGAATCATAAGCTGTGTATGAAGGAAGGAAATAGAAGCTGGGGAGGAAGATAAGGAACATAAGATGATTATGTGTGAGGGAAACAGAAGCTAGGAAGGAAGAAATTAAACAGAAGCTGTGTATGTAGGAGGGAAATTGAAACTGGGAAGGAAGAAATGAAACAGAAGCTGAGTATGTAGGAGTGAAATAGAAGCTGGAAAGGAAGAAATAAAACAGTAGCTGAGTATGTAGCAAGGAAATAGAAGTTGGGAAGGAAGAAATGAATGAGAAGCTGTGTATGAAGGAAGGAAATAGAAGCTGGGAAGGAAGAAATTAAACAGAACCTGATTGTGTAGGAGGTAAATAGAAGCTGGGAAGGAAGAAATGAATCAGAAGCTGTGTATGAAGGAAGGAAATAGAAGCTGGGAAGGAAGAAATGAAACAGAACCTGATTGTGTAGGAGGTAAATAGAAGCTGGGAAGGAAGAAATGAATCAGAAGGTGTGTATTACAGAGGGAAATAGAAGCTGGGAAGGAAGAAATGAAACAGAAGCTGAGTATGTAGGAAGGAAATAGAAGAAGGGAGGGAAGAGATGGAACAGAAGCTGAGTATGTAGGAGGAAAATAGAAGCTGGGAGGGAAGAGATGGAACAGAAGCTGAGTATTCAGGAAGGAAATAGAAGCTGGGAAGGAAGAAATGAAACAGAAGCTGAGTATGTAGGAAGGAAATAGAAGCTGGGAAGGAAGAAATGAAACAGAAGCTGAGTATGCAGGAAGGAAATGGAAGCTGGGAGGGAAGAGATGGAACAGAAGCTGAGTATGTAGGAGGGAAATAGAAGCTGGGAGGGAAGATATGGAACAGAAGCTGAGTATGTAGGAAGGAAATAGAAGCTGGGAGGGAAGATATGGAACAGAAGCTGAGTATGTAGGAGGGAAATAGAAGCTGGGAGGGAAGAGATGGAACAGAAGCTGAGTATGCAGGAAGGAAATGGAAGCTGGGAGGGAAGAGATGGAACAGAAGCTGAGTATGTAGGGGGGAAATAGAAGCTGGGAAAGAAGAGATGGAACAGAAGGTGAGGTGGAAGTCTGAAACACAAGGTGGGAAGGAAGAAGAGACCCATACTGGGGAAGAAGATGGAATCTGGGAAGGAAGTATAGCAGAAGCTAAAGAGGAAGGACAGATACAGAAGACTGAAAGGAAGAAATAAAACAGAACCTGGGGGGGGGGAAAATCAAAGCTGAAGAAGAAGAAGAAAATGGAGAAAGATGGTCTGAAAGAGGAAAGGAAACAGAAGTTGGAGAGGAAGAGGAGAGGAAGAACATGGGGAGGTAAAAAGGAAAGTGGTGGTTTCCACATGGGAGAAGTTGACTTTCTGTAATATAATAGGCACATGTTCTGCTATATGTATGAGAACAGTATTGTACAGTTCTCACGTCTAAAAAAAAACACATGCAGAACTTAACCTCAGGCATCTGCCTCCCCAGAGCAGCTTCTCTGTTCGTCTGCCCCCCCCCTCCTCTTCTTTGCGGTTCCAAGGATGCAACTGCATAATTCCGTTTACTGTGAGGTAACTATAGAAACTGAGTTCTCTTATTAAATATCAGGCAGCAAAATCCTGTTGTCGTCCTCCATTAAAGCGGAAGATCTTCTGTACAGGGGAAAAAGTACACAGAGAATCAGCACTGAAGCGAGAAATACAGAAGGAGAGAATGTGTGCGGCGGGGGGGGGAGGACACGGTTGTGATGATATAAAAGCAACACAAAGCAGATTATACACTAAGGAAAGTGGATTAATTCTGGAGTAAACCAACTGCATCATAGGGAACAAATAAACAGGGTTATTGACTTAAATGGTGCTGAATTCTCGAGAGGTCTCCAACATGGTGCTTCTCAATGCGCCTAAGTCTCTTTAGCATTCAAGGAGTTAAAAGGAGTTATATGTTCAGGACTACTGTTTGGATCTACGATTCTGTTGGTTGGCTCCAGAAAGACTCCAGGTTTTAACACAAGTAATGCACTGTGCACCATTCTGACACTCAATGAGTTAATACATCAGCCTCACTATCTGTGTATCAGTATATATGTGTGTGTGTGTGTGTATATATGTGTATGTATGTGTGTGTATGTGTGTGCATATGTGAGTGTATGTATGTGTATGTATGTGCATGTGTGCGAGTGTATGTATCTGTGTGTACGTGTGAGAGTGTATGTATGTGTGTGTGTATTTGTGTGTGTGTGTATGTATGTGTGGTGTGTGTGTGTATGGGTTTGTGTGTATGTATGTGTATGTTTGTGCATGTGTGTGTGACTGTGTGTATGTGTGTGCGTGTATGTGTTGTGTGTGTGTCTGTGTGTATGCATCTGTGTGCGTGTGTGCATGTGTTTGTGTTTATGTGTGTGTGTGTGTGAGTGTATGCATGTTAGAATGTGTGTATGTGTGTGTGTGACTGTATGTGTCTGTGTGTATGTTTGTGTGCATGTGTGCATCTGTTTGTGTGTATGTGTTTGTGTGTGTGACTGTGTGTGTGAGTGTTAGACTGTGTGTATGTATGTGTGTGTATGTATATGTATGTGTGTGTTATGTATGTGCATGTGTATGAATGTGTGTGTGTGTGTGCATGCGTATGTACGTGCGTGTGTATGAATGTGCGTGTGTGTGTGTGTATATGTATGTGTGTATATGTGTGTATGTGCACGCGTATGTGTGTATGTATGAATGTGCGTGTGTATACATGTGTATGTGTGTGTATGAATGTGTGTGAGTGTGTGTATGAATGTGCGTGTGTATGAATGTGTGTGTGTGTGTATGCCTAGAGATAACAGTTGCACAATTTGGACGAGGCACAGTAAGGCTGAAACGTGCTTCTGGGGTTCACAGCTTCCCTTGCTCAGAAGAGAATTGGCTGGCACTTTGCGGCTACACTGTCATTTTTGTGCAGGATCAGTATGATGTGCTGCAGGATATTTCTTCCTTTATGTGACACTTGTGAGCTATATTGGATTGTACCCTGAGTATAAAAGAGGCCTATAGAGCATGATATAGTATTTGTCAGGCTTGTTCCTAGTTCAGCATCTCCGTTCCTCCCTGGCTTTGAACATACCATTCAGTGAGTACAGCTACACATTTCGCCTTCCAGCTGATTTGTGGCTCAGTAAATCTCAACCTAGGTGCCATTTACACCTTTCAGTGTCAGGGGAGTGTCCAATGCATTTTTAAGCAATGTGTGAGGCACCCCTCTGATGCTCAAAGTTTTAAAGATATATATATATAGCCTATGCTTTTCTAAAATGAATTTTTCCATTAATAAGAGAAATAACTTAAGCAGTATTCTTCCCAATCTTGAAAACAAATACTGCACAAGTTGAATCAATCTGGCTAATTTACAGACAATCGAATCTTTGCTTGACTGCGTGATGAGATTTAATTTATATACACCTGATCGGCTGAATGAACCCTGAGGTCATGCTATGCCTAATTATAAAACATCTGACCTCAGATAATGGATGGTAAAACAGCAAGATCTGTCATGCCTTAAACCTCTTGAACTGGAGAGATGATCCAGTTCTATTCAATGTGTTGGAAACATCACTAACATGAAAGATGGTTAAAGGGATAGTAATACTTCGTTTTATCTTTATTTTATTTTGTAGGCGTTAAAAAAACATGAAGAACAATATAAGTCTTATCTCTCAAATCTTTATGGTTTGAGAGATATTAACAAGAAAAGTTTCCCCTCCCGCCCCTTTTACCTAGTGTAAGCCATCTCTTCTCAGATATGGAATGCAGTCCATAGACCAGACAGATAACAGCAGGGAACAATCTTCTTCCTATGAGAACAATGAAAACCCTGCCCCCTTTGACAAGCTTTTCAGGTTTTTCTCTTATCTTAATTGAAGATTGTCCCTCTCTTCAATCTACCTGAGCACCTCCCTTCTACTCTGGCTGAGCAATGTTACATCAGTAAAAGGGGCAGGAGGGGGATACTTTGTCATTGAATTACTCTTGAACTACAACTCTGACAGAATTGAAATAACACTCTCCATGGCCCAAATAATATGATGATTAATTAGAGCTGCTTTTAATATGAAACATTACTATCCCTTTAAACCTCTTGAATTGTTGAGATGATCCAGTTCTATTCAATGTCTTGGAAACATCACTAGCATCAAAGATGGTTAACTAGAAAGGGTAAATTAAAATTGTGGGAGATTCACATCACATTTAAATAGTGAACAGGCTAGGGGGATATGGATTTGTGTCTGGATTAATTTCGATCCAAGTTGGTAGTATATTATTACAAATAGCACATAGCCAAAATGTTATTGGCTATGTGGTAACCCTACTCTAGAGCAAGCCGCAGAAATTTTGGCTGTAAATGGCTACCAATCTGTTTGTCCAAGTGATCATATAGCATGCATTTCTTCCCCTAACAGAGACTTAAAGGGGTAGTAATGTTTCACAATAAAAGCAGTTCCAATTAATCCTCACAGTATTTGGGCCATGGAGAGTGTTCTTTCAATACTGTCTGAGTTGTAGTTAAAGAGTAATTGAATGACAAAATATCCCCCTCCCGCACCTTTTACTGATATAACACTGATCACCTCAGAGCAGCAAGACTGTCTGGATGGATCGCAGAGAGGGACAATCTTCAGTGACCATAAGGAAAAACCTAAATAGCCTGTCAAGGGGGGCAGGGTTTTCCTTATGCTCACAGTAAGAAGATTGTCCCTTGCTGTGATCTGTCCGGTCAAGAGACCAGATTCCACATGTGAGGGGAGGCAGCTTACACTAGGTATAAGGGGCGGGAGGGGGATACTTTGCCATTCAATTAGTTTTGAACTACAACTCTGACAGTATTGAAATAACACTCTCCATGGCCCAAATACTATGACGATTAATTGAAGCTGCTGTTTTTGTGAAAGATTACTATCCCTTTAAAGTGGACCTGTCACCCACAGCCAAGGTTAGCTTGTTTTACAGGGAATACAAATGTGCCTTTATGTTGTACTAGTCATTTTACTGTAAAATAAATATTTTTTGAGAGACTAACCTTTATAATTTGGTGGCACAGTGTGGCATTTTATGCTAATTATCTGTGCAATATGCTAATTAGTTATGTTTGAAGTCAATCTTATTATATGCTGTGATGCCAGTGTGTGGGTTCTGCCCAGATTCATAGCACACAGCATACAAACATTTGCCCTGCACATAAACCAGTTAACATAAACTACTGCACTGTGCCAACTGATTTAAATATATATTGAAAAAAATGCACATACATATTAAATATATATATATATATATGTAAATCCAGCACTCCCAAGATTTTTTAAATATAATATAAAGTCTTAAATGAAGGTCAACATTCCAATCCTCTTTTTGTCAAAATGATCTTGGGATCTTTATCTTCAATGAAAGCATTATATAGTATTTTAAAAGCCCTTGTTACAGATATATATATATATATATATATATATATATATATATATATATATATATATATATATATGTGTGTGTGTGTGTATCCATTGCCCATCTACTGCAGGATGAAGGCCTCCTCAGCATGGACCATAATGTGCCACGCTGATCCAGTGTGGGTTGGCTGAGACCCCATCAGGGACTAGAACCTGTGACCCTGAGGTATGAGCATAGAGTTGCACTTCAGGGACCTGCTGGACAAATGTAGTGGTGAGGGAGTGGGCAGGAGGGCTTTGCTACCTTACCCATTCCTGTGAAAATCGCTGCCCTTTATTCGCTGCCTGCAGTCAGTCCCCCCCCCCCGCTGCAGAGCGAACCAGAATCAGAATTATATATATATATAAAATTCTGTTTCTGGTCCGCTGTCCAGCGTGGGGGGGGGGGGAGACTGACTGCAGGCAGCGAATATATATATATATATATATATATATATATATATATATATATATATATATATATCTCGAAGGTTTGTCTTCATAAAATTTAAATGTGTGTGTGTCAGTGTGTGTGTGCACATGTATCAGTGTGTGTGTGTGTGTGTGTGTGTGACACAGTGTGTATGTGTGTGTGTGTGTGTAGGAGTGTATGTGTGTGAATAGTGTGTATCAGTGTGTGTGTGTATCAGTGTATGTGTGTGTATGAGAGCATGTGTGAGACAGTGTGTGTATCAGTGCACATATGTGTGTGAGAGTGTGTGTGTATCAAGTCGATGTGTGTGTATCAGAGTATATGTGTGCATGAATATGTATATGTGAAAGACAGAGTGTGTGTGTTTGTGTGTGAGTGTATGTGTGTGTATGACTGTATATGTGTGTGTGTGTGTGTGTGTGTGTGTGACAGTGTGCGTGTATCAATGTATCTGTGTGTATGAATGTGTGTGTATGTGTATATGTATCAGTGTATGTGTGTGGGACAGTGTGTGTGCGTATCAGGGTACAGGTGTGTATGAGTATGTGTGTGAGTGTGTGTGTGAGACAGTGTGTGCACATATCAGAGAATCCGTGAGTGTGTATGAGTGTATCTGTGTGAATGAGTGTGTGTGTTTGTGTATCAGTGATTCTGTGTGTGTCTGTGTGTGTGAGACAGTGTGTGTGTAAGTAACCCAGCTGCACAACAGGGGACAAATAATTCCCATAACCCACTGAATGCTACAGACGCCCCTAACACAATGGGTATTTATATTTGCTCCCCATGGGCCATTTGGTCTCCTAAGAATTTCTTTGCAATTTGGTAGAGGGGGTAAAATCCCAATTTAAATGAATGGGATTTGATTTTTTTTTTTTTATTTCTCCTCTATGGATTATTTTGTTGCCTGAAGAATTATAACTCTTTAGCTTAACTCCTTAACCCTTTAAGGACCAGAGTTCTATGCAACACATTGCTTTGCAAGGGGTTAATGAACTGTGCCCATAATGTGACCCAGGGACGTGCACGGACATTTTGGGGGGCAGGGCCTCAAATGAAATATAGGGCACTTCTCATAATTATTTATTTATTTTGTTAAAAGGGCACGAGGGCACTTCGGACAAAAAGGGCAGGTGCTCAAGCCCCCCTTGGTGTCTATGTGTGCACGTGCCTGATGTGACCCCAGCCCCAGGTCTTTTTCGGAACCTAGCAAGTATCTCTGCTGTGTACCGGTACCCCAGTCCTTCATCTCCAGAGAAACAGGGAATGTGACAAGCCTGTCTCCTCCGCTGAACCCAGAATTCCAGGAGAATGTAAGGAACAGTAAAATAAATAGCAGTTACCTTGTAACATCTGCTCTCACTCTCTCCCCGGGTCTGCTTCCAATTTACATTCCAGGCTGCAGATTCTGATCGGAATATTGTGCGAGCTGCAGCCAAGGGCTGGGGTTCATTTACTCGGCTCCTTCCCTGAACAGCCAAGTCACGCGATGTATGGAGTAGGGATCCCCACCCGCAATCAGCCAGGAAGCCCAGGCTCCCAGATCCAGCCGCAGAGGCCTCTGCCTCTCCTTGGCCTCACTTGATTTATTCATTCCAGAAAGGAACCCTGGACCAAATGTATCAAGGCAAAACGAGAGCAATTCTGGTGCAACTTGACTATTTATCAAGGCAGATGTTGGTACATTTGGCATGAATAAATTGCACCATATTCTGCAAAGAAAATGCCCAAAGAACAATGGGGAAGGAACAAATTTATTGGTACGGCTCATTTCCCCTTCATGTGCTGGCACTTCAGGGTATGCACTAACGCAGGGGCCCTCAAAACCAGTGGCGTAACAATAGGGGTCGCAGCGGTCGCACCTGTGACCGGGCCCGTCACTCCAGGGGCCCGGCCACCGCCTGCGACCCCCTCGTCCGCAGCAGTCATTTACCTGATCTCCCACTCGGCGCGCCCCTGTAGTAATACAGAGCGCTGGGAGATGACATCATATCCCAGCCTCTGCATTACTACAGCAGCGCGCAGGGGCTCAGGTTGCAGAGATGTAAAGACACTCCTCTAGACCACCAGGGTCTGGAGGTAGGGGAAATGTGAAGATGGGGGCATTGTGGAGATGGAAGGGGGCATTGTGGAGATGGAAGGGTACATTGTGGAAGGGGGCATTGTGGAGATGAGATGAAGGGGGCATTGTGGAAGGGGCATTGTGGAGATGAAGGGGGCATTGTGGAGATGAGATGAAGGGGGCATTGTGTAGATGAGATGAAGGGGCATTGTGTAGATGAGATGAAGGGGCATTGTGGAGATGAAGGGGCATTGTGGAAGGGGCATTGTGTAGATGAGATGAAGGGGCATTGTGGAGAGGAAGGGGCATTGTGGAGATGGAAGGGGCATTGTGTAGATGAGATGAAGGGGCATTGTGGAGATGAAGGGGGCATTGTGGAAGGGGCATTGTGGAGATGAAGGGGGCATTGTGGAGATGAGATGAAGGGTGCATTGTGGAGATGAGATGAAGGGGCATTGTGGAGATGAAGGGGGCATTGTGGAGATGAGATGAAGGGGGCATTGTGGAGATGAGATGAAGGGGCATTGTGGAGATGAAGGGGGCATTGTGGAGATGAGATGAAGGGGGCATTGTGGAGATGGAAGGGGCATTGTGTAGATGAGATGAAGGGGCATTGTGGAGAGGAAGGGGCATTGTGGAAGGGGCATTGTGGAGATGGAAGGGGCATTGTGTAGATGAGATGAAGGGGCATTGTGGAGATGAAGGGGGCATTGTGGAAGGGGCATTGTGGAGATGAAGGGGGCAATGTGAAGAGGAAGGGGGCATTGTGGAAGGGGCAATGTGAATGAGGGGGCCAATGTGGGCAGGAGGGCAATGTGGGGGGGGCCATGGCAATTCTTGCACCAGGGCCCCGTGGCTTCTAGTTAAGCCTCTGCTCAAAACTATCCTCAGACCACCCAAATGTACAAGTTTCAGGATCTCGTCACATGAACAAAAGGTGAATTAGTCAGAGATTCAATAATTCTGAAGGTTCTGCCCAAATTAACAACAATCGCTTGGGTTTAATTGGGGAAATCCTGAAAAGATGAACCTTTGGGGGTATTCATCAAAACAAGTTTACTGCTCTTTAATAAGCATTAACCGGGTCACGCCATCATACCTGGGAACTTTTTCTTCTGTCCTCCCTGGAAGGGGAGTACTATGGTGCCATTGAGGGAGACAAAGGACGGAATTTGTGTCAAAAGGGGGAGTGGCCTAATCATGACTGGGGTGGGGCTTCAGAAACTTGTAAAAATATAGGGGAATAGGCTGGAGGAGGAAGAGAAGTGGGCGGGGAGTGGGTGGAACTGACAGGGAAGGAGCACCAATGGGCAGAGGATCTTAAGTAACTGCCCACACCCCGGAGAATCAGACTTTGCCCCGGAGACCGGGTAATGCAGAGTCAAAACTGGAGACTCCTGGGGCAAATCCGGAGAGTTCCCAGCTATGGACATCACGTGCCACATGCAGAAATAGATGTGAAGCGATTGTGGAGCAAACCAAATTCTTATTGATTTAAATTATTTTTTTAACCCATTGAATGCTAGCTAGGTCTCCAAGGCGTTGCAAAGCAATGCCCTGGAGACCTCTAATCAAGGAGTTACAAACCAAACAAAATCAATTTTATAACAATTCCCCAACTTCCCACTGATTTGAATGAGGCTTCAGTCCTTTGAGTGCCAGAGAGATATCCAATGCATTGCAGCTTGAATACGAGACAGGTCTCCCTGGAGGGAGCTCATATGGTGCCTCTGGGGGATATCAATGATGCAACTCGACTCACAAGGGGTGGGGTTTAATCAAAGGTGGGGCGGGGCTTCACAGAATGTGACTTAAAGTGGGCAGGAAGTGTGTTGGAAGTGAGCAGAACAGGGTGGGAAGGAAGAGAAATGGGAAGAACTGGTTGGGAAGGAGGAGAAGTGGGCAGGAAGTGGGAGGAACAGGGTGGGAGGAGAAGTGGGTGGGAAGTGGGAGGAACATGGTGGGAAGGAGGAGAAATAGGCAGGAAGTGGAAGAAACAGTGTGGGAAGGAGGAGAAGTGGGTGGGAAGAACAGGGTGGGAAGGAGGAGAAATGGGTGGGAAGTGGAGGAACAGGGTGGGAAGAAAGAGAAGTGGGAGGAACAGGGTGGGAAGTGGGATTAACAGGATGGGAAGGAGAAGAAGTGGACAGGAAGTGGGAGAAAAAGGGTGGGAAGGAGAAGAAGTGGGCGGGAAGAGGGAGGAAAGGTGGGAAGGCAGAGAAGTGGGTGGTAAGAGGGAGGAGCAGGGTGGGAAAGAGGAGAAGTGGGTGGTAAGAGGGAGGAGCAGGGTGGGAAGAAGAAGAAGTGGGAGGGAAGTGGGAGGAACAGGGTGGGAAGGAGGAGAAGTGGGTGGGAAATGGGGGGGTGGGAAGGAGGAGAAGTGGGTGGGGAGTGGGAGGAACAAGGTGGGAAGGAGGAGAAGTGGGTGGGAAGTGGGAGAGACAGGGTGGGAAGGAGGAAAAGTGGGAGGAGCAGGGTGGGAAGGAGGAGAAGTGGGTGGGAAGTAGGAGGAACAGGGTGAGAAGGAGGAGAAGTGGGAGGAATAGGATGGGAAGGAGGAGAAGTGGGTTGGAAGTGGGAGGGACAGGGTGGGAAGGAAGAGAAGTGGGAGGGACAGGGTGGTAAGTAGGATTAACAGGATGGGAAGGAGAAGAAGTGGACGGGAAGTGGGAGAAACAGAGTGGGAAGGAGGAGAAATGGGCGGGAAGAGGGAGGAACAGTGTGGGAAGGTGGAGAAGTGGGTGGTAAGAGGGAGGAACAGGGTTGGAAGGAGGAGAAGTGGTGGGATATGGGAGGAACAGGGTGGGAAGAAGGAGAAGTGGGTGGGAAGTGGGAGGAACAAGGTGGGAAGGAGGAGAAGTGGGTGGGAAGTGGGAGGGACAGGGTGGGAAGAAGGAGAAGTGGGAGGAACAGGGTGGGAAGAAGGAGAAGTGGGAGGAACAGGGTAGGAAGGAAGAGAATCTCACCACTGCTGGAGAATCAGCCTCTGCACCTGGAGACCCGGTAGTTCACTGCAGACAAACTGAGTCTCCGGGACAAATCCGGAGAATTCCCAGGTATGATTGTGAAGCAATGCATTAAAGACCTCTCCAGTATAGAAGATGTTAAAAGCCCCATTAAAATCAACAGATTATTTTATTTAGTTCACCTATGGTATATTAATTTTCCTCCGGAATGACTCCAGTCCTGTTTAGTACATCCTCATAGAGAACACAGCACAGGGACACTCGGCTGTTACTGCACAAACTGTCCCAGAGCCAGGGGAGGGCGGGCAACTTGTGGCCTGGGGGGCAAATACAAGCAAGGGGTCCATTTCAACTATCGTTCCAGCCCACTGTCCCAGCCCATCCCCCTTTTGTTCATTTTAAACTTGTTATTAATGCTGTGAAGTAAGACAAATGATACCACAGAGCTTACAATTGGAATGGGGCTACACTAGTGATAATACACAGCATACAGTTCAAATGGAGTTACACTAGAGATAACACAGAGCTTACAATTGAATGGAAGCTAGACCAGTGATACCACAGAGCTTAAACATTTTAAGCTACACTAGTGATACCACAGTGGTTACAATGACAATGGGTTATGCTACTAGCGGTACCACTAGCTCCATGGTATCGCTAGTGCAGCTCCGTTTAAGTTGTAAGCTCTGTGGTATCACTAGTGTAGCTCCATTTACAGCAGCAAGAAGGAGATTGAGTGAGGCAGTGGCCTACCAGCTCAGACCTATGACCGGCCCAGGGGGCAATTGCCCCTCTGCCCCCAGGCCAGCCCTCCCCTGCCCAGAGCACAACCAGACCTGACGGTTAATTCAACTTACTCCGACGTAAACAATCTTGCATTTTGCAGACAAAATCTCCCAAAAGTGTCAAAAGAAAAATACAGCTGAAAACACTCAATCGTTCACATCACAGCATATGGATTTAGCTCCAGGTAGCAATAAAGACCTCATTTAGCCCATCTGCACCTTAAGTTAAATGAGTAATGAAAATTTAGCACCATCCTATATAATAATTCTCTAGAAAGTTTGTAACGACGCAGTCATGCACAGTAGAGACTGCCCGTGATGACGCTGATGCAGAGCAGGGCGCTCCGAAGGAGCACCTCTCTCTGTGCCAGCCGCAGAGCGGGCAGTCTTTATTGAGCATGACTGCACCGCGACCGGCTGGCACTGTATCAGCCGAGGCGTGGGCAGTCTCTACTGTGTATGACTGCCCCGTGACCAGCTGGCAGTGGCACTGTGGCCTGTGTAACGGGCTCTTCAACTAGTTCACCAATAAAAATCCCAGTGATCACTCCCCTCTGTGACTTTATCCAAGTCCTTTGACAAGAAAAATGAACTATTCACAGAGATGAGAGTTGGCAACTTACGGCCTGGGGGGCAAAAACAATCAAGAGGTCCGTTTCTATTACGTTTCAGCCCACTGTCCCAGACCACAACCTTTTTTTTTACTTACTAAAAAATGTTGTGAAATAGTGATATCACATAGCTTAAATTAAAATGGAACTACACTAATGATACCACTGAGCTTACAATTGAAACGGACCTAAACTAGTGATACCACAGAGCCAGTGGAGTAACAATGGGGGTTGCACCTGTGACTGGGCCCGTCACTACAGGGGCCCAACTGCCGTCTTCAACCCCCCTCCTGACGCCCGCAACATGCTGAGGTCTGTGCCTTCTTTAGCACAGACCTGTAGCTGCTGAGCTCCCTCTTCAGCACTGTAGTAATGCAGAGCGCTGGGAGATGACATCATCTCCCAGTGCTCTGCATTACTGAAGAGAGGACTGAGCGTGAGCTCTAGCAGTATAGAGGTCTGTGTAGAATGAGGCACAGACCTCTCCTGCCATGCTGCTGGACCACCTGGGAGGTAGGAAACGGACAGTGGGGGCCAATGTGAATGGAATGTTGAGATGGGGGGCAATGTGAGGGCAATGTGGATGGAATGTGGCAATTGGGGGCAATGTGGATGGAATGTGGAGATGGGGGGCAATGTGGAGATGGGGGGCATTGTGGAGGTGTCCAGTAGAGATGGCCAATGGGGGGGCAATGTGGTCGCGGGGGACATGGCAACTTTTGCACCAGGGCTCAGTGGCTTCTAGTTATGCCTCTGCACAGAGCCTACAATTTATGTAAAGCTACCCCAATGATACAACAGAGCTTACAAGGGAAATGTACTAGCGCATCTCCATTTGGATTCAAGCTCTGTGATATTACTTGTGTAGCTCCATTTCAATTGTAAGCTATATGTAGCTCCATTTACAGCAGCAAGCAGGAGATTGAATGGCGCAGTGGTTCACCAGCCCAGGCATATGACCAGCCCAGGGACAATTGCCCCCCTAGCTAGCCCTCCCTCCGTATTCATATATTACATCCCTAAAAGAGAATCATAATCTTTTTCTTTTTTAACACGGCGAATTATGCTGTTCAGAGAGCATTTAATGCTATCTGTGCAGTTTGTAAAAGGATGCAATAGTCATTTAAAGCGAAACTACCAGCCTATATAAAGTCGCCACCCAATAATTAGACATATAGCGACTAGCTTCTCAATACTGCTATTATCTTCCATAAGTACCGCATTTTGAAGTAATCCTGTTTGTTCAGAGACCGTCAGCCAGGCTTGGATGCAGACATCTTGCTCAGAGACGTCTGTGTGCCTGCGATGTCCGTCCCGGTCTCCTCTAGGAGGCATTGCATGGAACCGAAAGACACCGGAAGGGACTGACGGCGCACAGATGGCTCTGAAATTGTACAGTGGCGCTGTTGCTACACCATCCTATGGAGATTTATGGCCACTGTGATATTGCAACTAAAAAATTCAACTTTGAAAATTAATAACTTTTGAATGAAACACCTTTCAGCAGTGGGAGTACTCTTGTTTTACTCAGGGGGATAAACCCTACAACATATTTTTTTTACATTTTAAGTATTACTATCCCTTTAAGGGGTTAAGAAGCTAGTTGCCATATGCCTAATTATTGGGTGGCACTTTTTATAGGGTGATAGTTCCCCTTTAATTTAGTGTGATTAATGCCCATTGCTCTTATATTCAGAAAGGCTGTAATCTTTTCGGTGCCCGTTTAGATTTTTGTCGCACTTGAAGCCCTAGGAAAAACAGGAATAGCTTCTGCCCCAGTGCATATAATTTATTAGATTTTAAGTCTCTGATAACAAGTAGAGAACGTATACAGATACTAGCATGGTGCACAGGGTATTTATGTGCATATACCCAGTTCATTTTTTAGGTGGCAGTGTTCCTTTAAGGTGCTGCTGGGCCCTACGCAAAGTATACATTAGCAGGACCCCTAACCCCTGGGGCCTGAAATTCTTTGGGCACCTCTCCAGCATTCGTGGGGTTACGTTTTCATGTTATGGGCAAATGTTAGTCAGTAGATGGACTTTCAACTATTGGGGACCCCATCTTCCATCACCCCCAACCACCATCGTCAGAGTACTCTGTATGCTGTAATGGAGGCAGGCTTTTGTACTACAGGGGTAATGTAACATTGTATCACACTCATATTAACATAGTTGATGAAGCTGAAAAAAGGCATGTCTCAAGTTCAGCCCCTGTTGATTCAGAGAAAAGAAAAAAAAACATTGAAGCCATTTCTAATTAAGTCTCAGCTAGGTAAAAAAAAATCCCTTACAGATTCCAAATGGTAGCCAGATATTTCCCTGGGTCAACATCTTATTTGCTTGAAACCAACTGTCATAATATTCAATATTGGTCTGAGCTAGAAAGAGCTCCATTACTTTTTTTGGATTCACCTACAGTATCTGCAAGCACAGCATCCTGAAGCAAAGAATTCCATAACTTTACTACCTTACTGTACAAAAAAGCCCTGCCTTTGTTTTAGTTGAAAGCAGCTTTCCTTTAGTCTCAATGGAATACCTCTTGTTTTTTACTCAGCTCTTCCACAGTCCCTGAGAGAATCCTTTCTGGAAAATGGAATTCAGTGAGCTTCCTGTCAGAGGCGTAAAAATGGAATAAAAGTAGGCGACGGTAAATAAATCAATATTTAGTAAAACATATAGGCAATTATTCAACTTTACATGTTATAAACTTGCAGAATATGTAAAGTCAAAACAGTTTGACGGTCACTTTAAACTTCCCAAGTTTCTTTGTATGTTTTAAGTGTATATTTTTCTAACTCAGCGTTTCTATTGAAAAGAAAAAGCTAAAATTTCATGCCAAGCTAGGGGGTCTGAAGATTTATCCTTACGCAGACTTAAAATGAGCGCTATTAAATGTTTAATTGACTTTATAAATATTTCCAGTTCCATTAACAATAGAGCCGCTTCAAGAAAATGTTTCAGATCAGAGTTAATTCTTGAGCTAATCATAGCAAAACATTTTACCCACAGAATATTTATTCTACGGCTGGACCACCAAAATTGTCCGTGTGTGCAAGCATTACACACCCTCTGCATTACAGCTACTAGAATTGTATAGAATTGGAATCAAATACCACATAAAGGTGAAATTATTGTAGCGTCTATGTGATCAGGGTGAAAAAGAAAACGCGTTGGCCCACACGCGTTCCTAAATGGAATTACCAAAATCCAGCTAAAGTAAATAATTTTGTTTAACCCAGTAGTTTTCAAGACTTTTCTGCGCAAGACACCACTAACACACAGTCTGGCATCTTTTGGGCACCCTATCATTTTAAATAAAGCGGAACTTTCACATTTTAATAAGTAGCCCTTCAATCATTAAACATATGGCGAATAGCTTGATAATAAGTGTATTACCTATCAAAAGTACCAGGTTCTAAAGAAATCTTTAATCCCGAAACCAGGCATCAATGCAGACATCTTGTCTGCGCGCCTGTGCTGTCAGTCCCGATCTCCTATAAGAAGCATTGCAGTGCGCCACAAGGAAACCAGAAGGGACAGACGGAGAAGATTAAAGGGATAGTAATACTTAAAGGAGCAGTAAACTTTTTTATGAAAAAAATATATATTGTAGGGATTTTCCTATTGAGTAAAATAAGGGTACTCCCACTGCCAAGAGATTCATATTTCCAGAGTTATTACAGTTTAAACCCATGTTTTTTTACATTAGCAGTGCCCTCTAGTGGTCAAATTCTAATTAGATTTCCTGTTAGATTCTAATGGAGAGGAAAGTCAGAAAAGTCAGAGACATACAGTTCTCCTCAGAATGTGATAGAAACTGCCTGTCACTTCCTGTCAGTTAGATCTATCAGGAAGTAAACACAGTAAATTCACTTCCTGTCAGAACTATCAGGAAGTAAACACAGTAAATTCACTTCCTGATTATTTGAACTGTTATAAATTTTGAATAGAACATCTGACAGCAGTGGGAGTGACCTTGTTTTATTCAGCAGGAAATGCTCTGTAAAATATGTGTTTTCATAAGTTTACTGCTCCTTTAAGTATTACTAATCCCGATAGCAAAGTACTACTTAAAAAAAGAGTATTGCCCCCAGTGTCATCTCTCAAACCTTTATGGTTTGAGAGATGATCGCTTCTAAAGTTGCCCTCCCCCTTCCCCGTAGTCAGAATTCTAGCTGACTCAGGGAAATCCGATCAGAGATCATCAGGCGGCTCTGCAGCAGAGCCGTGATCGCGTTAACTAAAAAAAAAAACTTTCACTAAAATGGTCTTCTACGTGTGCTTGCAAGCCAAGCACACGTAGAAGACCATTTCAGTGAAAGTTTTCTTTTTCAGTAACGCGACTCGGCTGTGCTGGAGAGCCACCTGAAAGTCGTACGACTCTCTTCCTTTCAGTCAGCTAGAATGCTGACTACGGGGAAGGGGGAGGGAGAGGGCAACTTCAGAAGCGTTCATCTCTCATACCATAACGGTTTGAGAGATGACACTGGGGGCAATACGTTTTTTTTTAAGTAGTACTTTGCTATAGGGATTAGTAATACTTAAGTATTACTATCCATTTAAAGATTTCTTTAGAATCTGGCACTTTTGATAGGAAATACACATATTATCAAGCTAGTCGCCATATTTTTAAAGGGATAGTAAACCCTCCAAAAAACTGTAAGCCAAATGATTGGAATAATAAAAACATTTAATGCCCTCATTCCCATCTCTCAAACCGTTATGGTTTGAGAGATGTAAGAAAATAAAGACCTCCGCTACCTCTCCCTTCTCATGCGTCCACGGATGTCATGAGATCCTGCTTCCGGGACCAGACGGCGGCTCTTCAGGAGCGCTGTCATCGAGATATCTAACTATAATTACTTCATCGGAATGGTCTACAACGTGTGCTTGCAAGCCAGGCACATGTTGTAGACCATACCGATGAAGTAATTATAGTTAGATATCCCGATGACAGCACTCCTGAAGAGTCGCCTACAGTCGGCCAACCGGATTCTGCCTCTGACAGCCTTACAGCTCGTCAGGCAGAAAGCGGAGGGAGCGGAGGACTTTATTTTCTTACATCTCTCAAACCATAATGGTTTGAGAGATGGGAATGAGGGCGTTAAGTAGTTTTTTTATTATTCCTATCATTTGGCATACACTTTTTTTGGGGGTTTACTATCCCTTTAATGATTGAAGAGTGACTTATACTATGTGAAAGTTGCACTTAATTTGTCAAGGGTGTATGTAATGAAGTTTATAAATGCAAAAATATAGAGTTATTGTTAGACCTCACAACTAAAATAAACATATTGTGCATAGTAATATCTTTAAATGGATAGTAATTCTTAGACTTGTGCAGGGCAAAAATTTTCGGTAAAATTAGATTTCGGACAATTTTTTTTCCCATTCGGAGGATCCGAGTTTCAGAACAGACCCGTTCAACTCGGACGAAATTATGTAATAGTCCATATTATTCGGTCAAATTTAAAAAAAATAATTAAAATATTCAATGAAAATTAAAATTAACCAAATAAAAAAAAATACATTAAACTAAATTAATAATAATATTAACCCCTTAAGGACTGGCTGCGCACGCACGGTGCGGTCACTTAAGGACCAGGGACCATTTTTTTTTTTTTTTTTTTGCAGAATCAGAATCCGGACTCCTCAAACGGCATGTAGCCGTCATGGACCGTCATGGGTCCTTAAGGGGTTAAATCTCTAATGAGACAGGAAGGGGTATTTTATAAACCCCTACACACTTATATGTGTATATGTCACATCAAATTAAAGCCCCTTCTGCCCTTTAAAAAATGGTATATAATATGTGTTTGTGCTATAAATGAGAAATATAGGAATTATAGTTGAACACACACATAGCAAAAATCCCAAAATTGCTTGTGTCCTTAAGTGTTTAATATCTGCACTTTGCATGAAATGTAAAGCACCTGTTTTACCAGATCTATTTTTAGCAGCATGTAGCAACACTGTAATAGTTTCGGGCGGGAAAACACTGTCCGAATTTCCGAAATTTACACCGAAATTTCGGACTAGGTCCGTTTCAGATTCTGATTTTTTCTGTGGGGAGACCTTGGCTATCGGAAGGTCTGAATGATGCTGAATACGCCTTATTCGTCCGAATTCCGAAATTAGCCGAACCGAATCGCACAAGTCTAGTAATTCTTGTTTTTAACAAATGTTTATACTGTGGACATTAAAAATATTAATACAAAGTGGTATGTCTCATCTCTCAAACATGTATAGATTGAGAGATCGAAGAGTCTAACGTTCCCTCCTCCCGTTTCTTTCATAGACGTGAGTGCTCTAGCTGACAGAAGCAGATCTTGGTCATGTGACCGACTGGCAGCTCTTCTGTAGAGTCGAAATAGTGTTATATAGAAAGAAATACTTAATTGGAACGGTCTACAAAGTGTGCCTGGTTTGCAAGCACACTTTGTAGACCGTTCCAATTAAGTATTTGTTTTTAGATATCGCTATTTCGGCTCTGCTGAAGAGCTGCAGTACGGTCGCACAACCAGAATCTCATGCTGTCAGCTAGAGAGCTGACGTCTCTGAAAGGGGCAGGAGGGAGGAACTTTAGAAGCTTATTTCTCTCAAACTATACATGTTTGAGAAACCAGACTTACATCAATTAATTTATTTTTTTAATATCTACAATATTAAATGTTGTTAAAAGGATAGTAATACTTCGCTTTAACTTTATTTTATTTTGTAGGCATTAAAAAAACATGAAGAATGATATAAGTCTTATCTCTCAAACCTTTATGGTTTAAGAGATATTCACAAGCAAAGTTTCCCCTTCCGCCCCTTTTACCTAGTGTAAGCCATCTCTTCTCAGATGTGAAATGCAGTCCATAGACCAGACAGATAACAGAAGGGGACACTCTTATTCCTTTGAAAACAATGAAATCTCTGCCCCCCCTTGACAAGCTTTTCAGGTTTTTCCCTTATCTTAATTGAAGATTGTCCCTCTCTGCAGTCTACCTGGGCACCTCCCTTCTGATCTGGCTGAGCAGTGTTACATCAGTATAAGGGGCGGGAGGGGGACACTTTGTCATTGAATTACTCTTGAATTATAACTCTGACAGAACTGAAATAACACTCTCCAAAGTCCAAATACTATGATGATTAATTAGAGCTGCTTTTATTATGAAACGTTACTATCCCTTTAAAAGCAGCCATTGCTATCACTTTAAATATACAGTTGGAAGTCTACAATCAAATTTTTGTCAAAGGCTTATAGATAAAATAGGGCACCATAAGTGGATGTCCGTGGAATACCAAAGTGCAACGGCACCCTGGTTGAGAAACACTAGTTTAACCCTTTGAGTGCCAGAGGGGTGCCTAATGCATTGCTTCTCAAAACATTAGGCACCCTCTGGCACTCAAAGGATTAAAGTGACATTTTTGATTTCTGCAAATGCATAATATGTCAAACTGCCTACACATTGTATAATTATTTTTCTTCTTCACCTATATGAAAATAGAGTGGCAAAAGGGAGGTTTGGTGGGGGAAATGGGGAGGCAAAGTGATAGGAGGGAGAGGGAATTGGGAACACATAGTGTCAAAAGGGAGTGTGTGTGTGTGTGTTTAATTCTCCTGAGCACTCCTGTCAAAATCACCACCAATCGCAATTCACTGCAGTGTTTGCTAACTCCGCCCCCCTGCTGCCTGCAAGTATGGCTGCCAGCGTATGACAAACTTCATTCAAAAGTTATCATAATACTTCAATGTCATTTTAGAGCTGTTGTTAAGCAGTCTATAGAAGACAATACTTCTCCAAAGACTTCAGTTGCAATAATATCACCCAGAAAGGGCAAACTAAGGAAGTATTGCACCCAAAAATGCAAATTTGAGCTATAACAACTTTAAAATTTAGCATCATCCAGCAGTGGAAATATCCTTGTTTTACACAGCAAACAAAACCATACAATATATATATTCCATTTCACAAAATAATCCCCTTTAACAGGAATTTTATACTAATTAACAACATGAAAGATTATATTAAACAAATGATTTTGAAAGTTGGAAAAGTCAAAGTTGTCAAAGCAAATCCCATGCTTAAAAAATAAAACCGATGTTATAAATGTCAGTGTTCTCGTCATCAATTTTCGTCAGAAAATTCCGGTGCTCCACTGTATACATATAAATTCCAGATTAGATGGATACATCTGCTACATTTTCATAGTCTGTGTTATATGCATAAATCCTGCAGTTGTGCAATTCTGGTACAAATCAAAGCAAAAGAAATTTGCACTTCTTCACAGGGGAGGGCTGGCAATTCGTGGCCCAGGGGGCAAATATATACAAGTGGCCCATTTCTATTATCGTTCCAGGCCACTGTTCCAGCTCACCCCCTTTTGTTCATTTTAAAATTGGCATTAATGTTGTGACGTAAGTCGCGTGATACCACAGAGCTTACAGTTGAAATGGGGCTACACTAGTTCACCACTAAAAAGCTTACAATTTAATTAAAGCTTACCTAGTGATACTATAGAGCTTACAAGGGAAATGGTTTATGCTACTAGTGTAGCTCATTTGGATTGTACCTCTGTGGTACCACTAGTGTAGCTCCATTTACAGCAGCAATTGGGAGATTTAGTGAGATGCAGTGGCCCACCAGCCCAGACATATGACCAGCCCAGGGGGCAATTGACCCCCAGGCCAGCCCTCCCCTGCTTTTTCATGCAAACTATTTTTTTTAAGTATTTTATCAGGAAGAAAACATTGAAATTATCTCTTGTTTTCAAGTATGTCCTGGACTCATTTGACCTACCTCTGAGGGGTGAAGGGCTGAGCTCACATTGTCAGGACTAGAACCTGCAATCTTGTGGCTTGAACAGATTCTACAGCTGATGCCTTAATTGACTGAGCCATCTCACCAGCATCTACAAAAGGGGTTCCGTGTGTAAAGCATATATTCATACCTGGGAACTTCTTGTTCTGGGCTCCACCGGAGGAGAGTCCTGTGGTGCCGCTGAGGGGAGAGATATGACGAGATTTGAGTCATAAAAGGGGCAGGGCTTAATCGTGAATGAGGACGGGACAGAAAACAAAACAAAAAAATAGCTAGAATAGACTGGGGAAGGAGGAGAAGTGGGCGGGGAGTGGGAGGAACAGGGTGGGAAGGAGGAGAAGTGGGCGGGGAGTGGGAGGAACAGGGTGGAAAGGAGCACAAGTGGGCAGAGTTTCATCAGAAACTCCCCACATCCAGAGAATCACACTCTGCCCCGGAGACCCGATAATGCAGGGTCAAAACCGGAGTCTCCGGGGCAGAACCGGAGAATTCCCATCTATGCATATATTATACCACTTTATGGGTCTTCGTTGTACACAGAGGCGTAACTAGAAGCCTCCGGGTCCTGGTACAAGAAGTGCCACAGGCCCCCACCACCACATTTGCCCCCTGACCACATTGACCCCCTCCACAATGCCCCTCAATCTTCACAATGCCCCCATCTCCTACCTGGAGCTCCCGCGCGGTCCTCTTAGTAATGCAAAGTGCTGGGAGATGATGTCATCTCCCAGCGTTCTGCATTACTAGAGCGCCGGCAGGAGATTGCGGGCGCTAGGCAGAGGGGTCGCAGGGGTGGCCTGGCCCCTAGAGTGCATGGGCCCAGTCACAGATGTGACCCATATAGTTACGCCACTGGTTGTATAGTTTGGCCAAAATATGTTTAAGCCCACCTGTCGTGTCAACGCAGCCCAATATTGGGCGAGTACCTACCAAAGTCATTCCTATCTAAATGTCTGTGTGACTAGTTAGGTACTCACCCAATATTGTGGTGCCTTGACGTGGCAGGTGGGCTTAAACATATTTCATCAAACTGTGCAATGAAGGCCCCAAATTTACTAAAGTGGTATAATATTTGCTTCACACAGGGTTCACATTTGTCTAGTCTGTATGGAGGAGCTCAGATTTGTTTTGTTTTGGATTTTGGTTTAGGATTCGGCCTCATTTTAGAGAGCTTGGAGGACTCCCATATTTCTTGCTGCTATCTGTATTTATTCACTTGGGTTCTCAATTTATTTCTGCAAATTAAATGTATAAGTATATGAGTTAGTGTTGGGAGTTTTTTGTTTCAATTCTGGTACAAAGCAAATACCCCATGGGGGAAAAAAATATAAATTTCTCTGTCATCTAATACAGGTTACTGGTAACTTTGGGTAGGCGATCCGCCCCTTTAACTAGGCAGGAACAATTCTAGAAGTGAATGCAGGGGGTGGAGCCTACCTTCACTCCTTTGCTGCAGCTAGCCAACCAGCTCCATTAAGATTTGTTCCTTGGTGAAGACACAGGCAAGAGAACAGTTCTGCTATAGTTTTAGCTAATTTTTTTATTTTTCTGTTAGATATGGAATACCACCATTAGGCGGATTACCATGACTAACAATGCCCTTAGATGTGGCTAGCTCAGTATCCAGGTGCTTTTTGTGGACCTTAAGCCCTGGGGGGAAAGGCTTGGGTTCAAGTTCTTTCCTCAGGAGTTGAACACTAAGGCTTCTTCTTAATACCGTAAAATCTCCGGTATAATACGCACAATTTTACCCCTCTTCACCTTATGTGAAGTGGGGGGTGCATATTATACACGAGAACTTTTTTTGTCTTAATTAAAAAAAAAAAAATTGCTGCCGGCTACCTTCCCTCCCTCCCCCCAGCTCGATCTGATGTCCATAGAAGCCTTACTTTATCTTGCTGCCTTTGAATACCGCTCTCTGTCTGTCTTTAGCTCTGGTCCCATCTTCCCATGCGGACGGCAGGCTTGCACTTGCCGTCCGCTTCCTTCAGTGAACTTTCAGGACCTTCCGCCTCCAGCCAATGGTACTGGAGGCGGAAGGTCCTAAAAGTTCATTGAAGGAAGCAGGCGGCAAATGCAAGCCTGCCGCCCGCATGGGAAGATGGGACCAGAGCTAAAGACAGACAGAGAGCGGTATTCAAAGGCAGCAAGATAAAGTAAGGCTTCTATGGACATCGGATCGAGCTGGGGGGGGGAGGGAGGGAAGGTAGCCGGCAGCAATTTTTTTTTTGTAAGGGGGGAAAACAAGGGTGCGTATTATACATAGGCACTCTTGTTTTCCCCTAAATCTTGGGCATAATATACACCTGCGTATTATACACAGGTGCGTATTATACCTGAGATTTTACGGTACATGATAATCTGAAGACAGAAGATCTGCAGGAAAGGTGAGCAACCCTTTGAGAGCTGCAGGTCCACATGTCCCACAGTGCCCCTCCGCACAGGGGTTTTCCTTTGGAGTTCTTATTGCACACTCCTGCACTCATTGAGTCTATCTGTATGTCTGTTGGGTGTTTTGGACCAAGTTTCTATGGTAACTTAACCCTTTAGCTGCTGGTTTTGCATCGTTTGGGGGTATATTGGCACTTTCCCTACTGGGTTCAGGGTGTTTTGGGTTTGCTAACATGTTCTAGTGATGTTTCACGTAATTTGTATTCACAGTTTCTACCTTGCAAGATTTGTGTTAAAGGCTCACTTTACCACATAGATGCCACTGCTCCATTCACTTCTATGGGACTGTACAGTTTGGGACATATCTCTGCAACGGCTCAACGTAGTGACTTCAGGGATGGCTCATTTTAATTGTCTGCCCTTGTTCTGTCATCCGGTTAATGTTTTATGTGTGTTGGGGGCTCAGGGGGCTTCGGGCACTGTTGGGGTACTTTTCCTGGGAAAACTACTACTTGCTTCACGCTCTCGTTTCTGATTTGCTCCCTACGCAGCAACCATTTTGTGCCTTTTCCTGAACGAGTATCCTACGCAGGGCTTGGACTCTACCTCTCTCCTCTGCAGATTTACCCTTTGCCTGCCAGATAAGTGCATTTTAGCGATTTCTGGGGTGAAATTTTAATCTTACACACTGTATTTAGGTGATTCCTTATACTTTAAACGTTTTGACACTGTGAGAATGTCTAATCCATTAGAGCTTGGAGCCAGGCCTAAGACTAAGGATGCTGGGGTCTCTGTGTCCCCTATTGCTCATTGCTCCTCACATCATTCAGGGTTACCTAGAGAATTCTCAGGTCATTTATGCCCAGCATGTTCTGATGTCCCTGAGTCTCTCCCAGGGACCTCCAGCCATGCATTAGAGCCAGTTTGGGTGCAAGAGATCAAGGATGCTACTAGAGAACTCCGGTCTACATTGCAAATTCTTTTCATCCCAGTTACACGGGGTCTTCCATTCCTGGCAGACCCCTTGTTCCATAAGATCTTCCCTGCCGAAACCGCAGGGAGTACCTGACATCTCAGATTCCTTTGAGGAGGAACTGTTGGTGGATTCGGATGTTGAGGAATGTTCAGCTGTGGGCTCCTCTCAGTTTTTTGGGGTCCCCTTTGAGACTGAACCTGATCCCTCAGCTGAGGGCTTGATCAGAGCCATCTTAACTTCCCTAAACATTCTCTTAGTTCAGGAGGTTTCTTTGGATCCCTCTGATGTGTTTCAGGAGCCTAAAAGGCCCTATATTTGTTTTCCACCTAACCCCACTCTTGACCGCCTTGTGTCTGATGAGTGGAAGTCTCCGGAGAGGACACCTTCTGTTTCCATAAACTTGCCAAGCTTTACCCTGTCTCTGAGGCGGCGCTTGCTCATTGGGTTCATCCTCCCAAAGTGGATGCTCTTATCTCCAGGCTATCTAAGTCCACTGCCTTGCCAGTTGCTGATGCGTCCACTCTGAAAGACTGGATTGACAAGAAACTTGAGGTCTCCCTCAAGTCCATTTTTGCCACTGCTGGTACTGCCATGCATCCAGCGTTCGCTGCGGCATGGGTGAACTGGGCCATTGCAGTCTGGACTGAACTGGGCCATTGCGGCCTGGCTGTCTGTCAGGGTGCTCCTACTTTGGATATGTTGCGGCTTCTTGCCAACATTTCTGAGGCCCAGCACTATGTTTCTGCTGCCTTATTTGATGCCATCCGTTTGGTGGCAAGGGTTTCCACCATGTCTGTGGTTGCCAGACATGCTCTTTGGCTCAAGATCTGGTCTGCTGACACTGCTTCCAAGAAAGCTTTGCTCTATTTGACTTTTCAAGGCACCTCTTTGTTGGGTCCAGATCTTAAAGATCTGATTAGTGTGGCCACAGGGGGCAAGAGTACCCTTCTGCCTATGGTCCCCAGGAGGAAGACGCCTCTCAGATGCAATCGGCTTTTTTCTTTCCTTCCAGACTGAGACATGTCCGGTGAATCAGGCGGTTCCCTCAGCATTGGAAGCCCAAGGTCTCCTCCAAGCCCAAGGCTTCCAAGCCTTCTTCTGCATGACTCGCCAAACCCAGGTCCACACTCGGCTGTGGCTGGTCGTCTGCGTCACTACCACAATGTCTGGGAGGATTCAGTGGAGGGCCCGTGGTTTTTTACAGGTGGTGGCGGAAGGGTACAGGATCCCTTTTGCCTTTCTTCCTCCCTTTCATTTTGTTCCCTCTCATAAGCCTCAGGGTGTAGAGAAACACCGTCTGTTCAGTGGCGCTATCCAGGCCCTTCTGGACAAGGATGTTCTGGAACCTGTTCCATTTCGGGAGTATAGGTTTTTACTGAAACCTCTTTGTGGTCTCCAAGAAGGACAGCGGCTGTCATCCCATTTTGGATTTGAAGGATCTCAATTCCTTTGTGATCAAGACTCATTATTACCAGTAGTCCCTAAGGACGGTGATTGCTGCTTTGTTCCCGGTGAAATTCCTTGCCTCTCTGGATCTTCAGGATGCATATCTGCACATTGCCATTCTTCCAGAGAGTTGGCAGTATCTCAGATTTGCCTGCGACCAAGGGCAGTTTCAGTTTTCAGCTCTTCCCTTTGGTCTGACTACAGCTCCTCAAGTCTTCAACCGTGTCCTGGGAGCTTTAATGTCCGTCCTCCATCAAGACGGCATCAGAGTTACTCCATACATGGACGACCTGTTCTGAAAGCCCCTTCTGCGGAACTTCTTCATCAGCATGTACAAAACTGCATTCATGCTGTCACCCATGACACGTGGATCATCAACATGGACAAGTAAGGGCGGTAAGGCTATGGAATTCTTTGCCTCGGGATGCTGTGCTTGCAGATAATGTAACTGCATTCAAAAAAGCAATGGATGCCTGTCTAGCACAGAACAATATTGACAGTTATGACAGATGGCTTCAAAGCAAATAGGATACTGAGCCGGGGAACTATTTGACACACTCACACACACACACACCTACACTGGAAATTGCTCCAGAGGGCTTTTTTGTTGCCTTCCTCTGGATCAACAGGGGTGTTATTGGCATGGGCTGGACTTGATGGACGCATGTCTTTTTTCAGCCTTATCTACTATGTTACTATGTTACTAAGTCAGATTTTGTCCCATCCCAGCGTCTGGTCTTCCTGGGCCTTCTCTTATACACTCAGCAGAGCATGGTGTTTCTCAAGGACGAAGTGGCCCACCAGATCACCCACAGGGTTTCTGCTGTTCTGGCTCACAATCCAGTTCCAGCCAAGAAGCTGTCATCTCTAGTGGGGAAATTCATCTCCACCATAGAAGTGGTCCCATTTGCTATGGCTCACACCAGGGAACTCCAGAGGTTTGTGATCCAGGTGTGCAGGAGTCAGCCGGACCTTCTGAAGACATCAGTATCCCTCCCTCTTCATGTGGAACTGAGTTTGTTGTGGTGGCTCGACCTCTCCAATCTGCTGAAGGGCAAGTCCTTTGTATCCTTCTGGACCACTGTGACGACGGATGCCAGCCTCTCTGGCTGGGGAGCAGTCCTGGGTCGCCTGAGTGCTCAGGGTCGGTGGTCTCCGGAGGAATCCCTCCTTCCCATCAATGTGTTGGAGCTTCTGGCGATATTTCATGCCCTTCGTCATTGGACACCCCAGCCGGAAGAATGCCCAGTCTGGGTCCAGTCCGACAACGCCACGGCTGTGGCTCACATCAACAAGCAGGGCAGAACAAGGAGTCTTGTCCCTTGGTTAGAGGTCAAGGCTATTTTGTCCTGGGCAAAAGAACATGTTCCTGCCATATCCGCAGTGCACATTCCTGGCATAGACAACATCGTGTCAGACTTCCTCAGTTGACACACAGGGCACAGTGGAGAGTGGGAACTGCACCCGGAGGTGTTCACCCTCATTGTTCAGAAGTAGGGTCTTCCTTGCATCGACCTGATGGCGACAAGACACAACCGGAAGGTCCAAAGGTTCTGCTCTCGCTGTAGAGATCCTCTAGCTCTAGCTGTGGATGCCATGAGATCCACTATTGCACCTTGGCTCAGGTCCACTATTCGTAAGGCTTACGAGCTAAGGAAGAAGCCTGTTCCCTTTCGGGTCAAGGCTCATTCTACTAGATCTATTGGGGCTTCTTGGGTTTACAAGAATCAGGCCTCCACTGATCAGTTGTGCAAGGCTGCCACTTGGTTGTCTGTACACACCTTTTCGAAGCACTACCGTGTTGATGTGCTGGCATCGGCTGATACCAGTTTTGATCCTGGAGGCAGTCTTGCCTGTCTAGTATCTTCTTCGGTTCTTTGGTGCTTCCTTCACTTTTGAGCCCTGTTGGCTCTAGTTCAGTGTGCTGTTTAATAGTTCCTGGGGTGTTATTACCCCTGTTCAGTGTCCGTTGACACTTCATTTGTTTTGTTGGGCTCTCTCTGATCTGATGGTTCATATCTGCTCTGGTGACTTTGGAGGCCTTGCGTCTGGTCCTTGCCTTACTTCCCGCCTCTGGGAAACTCAGTGGTTGGACATTCCAAAGTTACCAGTAACCTGTATTGGACGACAGAGAAAAGAGGATTTTAGTCTTACCTGTTAAATCCTTTTCTCTTAGTCTATACAGGTTACTGGTCTCCCACCCTGTCAGGGGACCATGCTTAGCTCTCCTGTGGCAGACTGTGGGAGTCCTTTGGTGTCATGCTCACAGGAGCATGACAACTCTGTGATACTAGAAAGCACCCAGTTGCAGGCTCCCCTAGACAAGGCACTCTAGGCAACCTTAGCTCCTCCCTTGGCCACACCCCACTCCTCATATGACCATGCCCCAGTCTCATTCACTGTTTCCTGGCACAGAATATACCTTTGGCCTACATCAAGCAAGGACATAAAAGCTTTAACCCCTTGGTTGCTAGAGAGATCTCCAACGAGGTGGCCTAGTCTGCCTATTGGGAAATTCTGCTCTGTAATTGTGTGTGTGTGTGTTTGTGAGAGAGAGAGAATCTTGGAGTCTTTGTGATTGTGTGTGTGTATGAATGTGTGTCTACAGGTGTGCGTGTCTGTGTGTGTGTTTGCAGGTGTATGTGCCTGTATGAGTGTTTGTATGGTTTAGTCTGGACAACACCTACATTTGTCTATGTTTAGGAAATGTGGATAATACGTTCTGAATTGTTGTATTATTTTTTACAGTTTATGAAGTGTATAATAAATATTTCAAATTTTAAAGTGTGTGTAAACCTGTGAGTCTTGTGATTGTTTTTATGTGTTAGTGAGTCTTTGTGAGTGTGTAGATATATTGTTGTTTTTGTGAGTCTTTATGAGTATGTCTTTGTGTCGGTGTGTGTGTTTGTGAGTGTGTGTATGTGCATGTGTCTTTATGTGTGTGTGTATGTGCATGTGTCTTTATGTGTGTGTGTTTGTGAGTGTGTGTATGTGCATGTGTCTTTATGTGTGTGTGTGTGTGTGTGTGTGTGTGTGTGTGTGTGTGTGTGTGTGTATGTATGTGCATGTGTCTTTATGTGTGTGTGTGTGTGTGTGTGTATGTGCATGTGTCTTTATGTGTGTGTGTTTGTGAGTGTGTGTATGTGCATGTGTCTTTATGTGTGTATGTGTGTGTGTGAGTGTGTGTATGTGCATGTGTCTTTATGTGTGTGTGTGTATGTGCATGTGTCTTTATGTGTGTGTGTGTGTGTGTGTATGTGCATGTGCATGTGTCTTTATGTGTGTGTGTGTGTGTGTGTGTGCATGTGTAAACGTTACAATGTTGTTTTTTTCACATAAGAATAACATTTTATCATTGGTGTGCCTTTCGGATGTTAATTTCAAACTTTGAGGTTTGGATAAATATATAAATATATCCCTTTCTACTTTACTGATAGAAGCACCATACCTTTTTCTATTCAGAAAGAAGTATTGATTGCAGTATACTTCAACGAGTCCAGACATTACAGCATCAATTCCTAGACACTCATTACATGCACGCATAAACAAACAATGTTCTTGCATTACTGTCTACACAAGGCATGCTCAGGGTCGGATATACATCACTGGATCCTGGTAATATGACATCCTAGATGCTTTCAGCCCCACGCATGGCCATAACCCCTACTCTTCACAAGCTGCTGCCCCATCAACTGTTGCCTGGCAAAGGAGCTTCCTACAGCCCAGGGTGGGCAATTCCCAACCCTCCAGCTGTTGTTGAACAGAGCATTTTAATCCCTTGAATGCTAGAGACGTCTACAATGCATTGCTTTGAAAAAACTGAAGCTTGGGTGGCACTCACATTTCAATCCATGTAGTTTAACCCTTTGAGTGCCAATGCATTGCGTACCCCTCTGGCACACAAAGGGTTAAAGGAGCAGTAAAAAAAATTTAATTAAAAAAAATATATATTGTAAGGCATTTCCTGCTGAGTAACATAAGGGTATTCCCATTGTTGACAGATGCCCAATTATTACTTTTTAAACCTGTGTTTATTTACATTAGCAATGCCCCTTAGTGGTCAAATTCCAATTAGTTCTGCTGTTACATTCTAATGGAGAGAAAAGTCAGTGACAGTTCTCCATAGAATGTGACAGAAACCGCTGAGTCACTTCCTGTCAGTTAGAACTATCAGGAAATAAACACAGCAAGTTCACTTCCTGATTATTTGAACTGTCATACATTTTGAATAGAACACCTGACAGCAGTGGGAGTGACCTTGTTTTACTCAGCAGGAAAAGATCTATAACATATAGGTTTTCATTAAAAAGTGTATTGCTCCTTTAAATGAGCATAAAAGCTGTATTTTTATGCATAGTAGGCTGGTGTTTATCTAGGTACAAACTGTGGACAGAGGATCCCTCTCCCTTCTTCGGGTATAATTGGTTATGTGGCTGTGTAGATGAAGTGTAGAGAGAGAAAACTGTATAAATGTCCAAATACAAAAAGGTATTATTTTATTTTTTTAAATAATAATAGAAACATAGAAACATAGACTATGACGGCAGATAAGAACCATTCGGCCCATCTAGTCTGCCCATTTTCCTACAGTAAAAGCCTCAAACCTTTTTTGGTCCTTGGTCTTTTCTTACGTTAAGGACAGCCTTATGCCTATCCCATGCATGCTTAAATTCTGTCACTGTATTAACTTCTACCATTTCTGCTGGTAGGCTGTTCCACTTATCTACTACCCTCACAGTGAAGTAAAACTTTCTTACATTACATCTAAACCTGTGTCCCTCTATTTTTAGACTATGGCCTCTTGTCCTAACATTTTTACTCTTTTTAAATATACTTCCATCCTGCACTTTGTTGAATCCCTTCATGTATTTGGAGGTTTCAATCATATCCGCTCTCTCTCTTCTCTCCTCCAAGCTATACATGTTCAGATCCTTTAGTCTATCCTGATATTTATTTTCCTGTAAACCAGTCACCATTTTAGTAGCCTTTCTTTGAATTTTCTCTAGAGTATCTATATCCTTCTGGAGATGGGGTCTCCAGTACTGTACACAATACTCTAGTGTATCTATATCCTTCTGGAGATGGGGTCTCAGGTACTGTACACAATACTCTAGTGTATCTATATCCTTCTGGAGATGGGGTCTCCAGTACTGTACACAGTACTCTAGAGTATCTATATCCTTCTGGAGATGGGGTCTCCAGTACTGTACACAATACTCTAGGTCTCCAGTACTGTACACAATACTCTTGAGTATCTGTATCCTTCTGGAGATGGGGTCTCCAGTACTGTACACAATACTCTAGGTGAGGTCTAACTAGAGATCTGTAAAGTGGCATGCCTACTTCCCTTTTTCTGCTACTAATGCCCCTAGCTATACAACCCAGTACCCTGCTTTCATTCCCCACCGCTTTATTACATTGCCTGCCTACCTTTAAGTCATTAGAGATAATTACTCCAAATCCCTTTCCTCTGTTGTCTCTAACAGTACAGTACCCTTAATAGTATATTTTTCCTTTGGATTTTTATGTCCCAAGTGCATTATTTTACATTTATCAGTGTTAAACTGCATCTGCCACATTCTTGACCATTCTTCTAATTTACCTAAATCATTTGTCATTTGGCTTATAAAACATAAACAATGCATTTCAAGGCTCTCAGTGCCTTTCCTTCATGACTTTAACCACTTAAAGGGATAGCAATGTTTTCAATGAAGTAGACCACCGAGTCTTCTTTACCGCCCCTTCTGTCCACGTCATTCTGCCTCTGTGTCTGCTCTGGACGGATGCAGCGAGGGACTTAAGTATAAGGAAAACCCTATCCTCGTTCCTCAAGGGGAGCAGGGTTTTCCTTATACTTACTGAAGTTTGTCCCTTGCTGCATCCGTCCAGAGCAGACAGAGAGGCAGAATGACGTGGACAGAAGGAGCGGGAGGGGGATCCTTCTAATTTAATATCTTTTGAACTACATAAAAGTTGCTAAACATACCACAATGTGTTAGATTTACAGTAAAGAAGACCCAGCGATCTACTTCATTGCAAACATTACTATCCCTTTAAAGACCATGTGACGCGTTATCAGGCGGTTTTTGGCTTAAGGACCGGTGACGGCTATAGCATACATATTACTTAAAACGCTCCTCCTGGAGCACTGTCAATAAAAACAGGGTCTGATGTTGACCGCTCCAAAACTGGAACAGTTTTTGTCAGACCCCAATGTGGTGCACCAGTACACGTAACAGGTCACATGTACCGGCGTGTCGGAAGGGATCAAAACGGTCCTTAAGAGAAGGTAACTTCCCTGGTCCGCTGGTGCTTAATAGGTTAAGAGCATTAAAATGAAAGATCAATAGAGATCTGATGGTCACTTGCCACATAAGTGGTTTAGTGTCTAGTACATGTGTGAGTAGATTAGCGAATCTCATTATATTTTTATATAGACATTATTACGGTATGAGGCACCTTCCGTTGTTTTTGTTATGAATTATATCAATGGGAATTTGTTTCTTTCCTATGGTGCAGTCCGATTCAGCCTCCTGGCATGATCACAAAGTGACCCCCAGGCGCTCTGTGATCATTAAAGGGATAGTAATGTTTCATAATAAAAGCAGCTCTAATTAATCATCATAGTATTTGGACTTTGGAGAGTGTTATTTCAATTCTATCAGAGTTGTAGTTCAAGAGTAATTCAATGACAAAGTATCCCCCTCCCGCCCCTTTTACTGATGTAACACTGTTCAGCCAGATCAGAAGGGAGGTGCCCAGGTAGACTGCAGAGAGGGACAATCTTCAATTAAAAAAAGGGAAAAACCTGAAAAACTTGTCAAGGGGGGGCAGGACTTTCATTGTTCTCATAGGAAGAAAATTGTCCCCTTCTGTTATCTGTCTGGTCTATGGACTGGATTCCACATCTGAAAAGAGATGGCTTACACTAGGTAAAAGGGGCGGGAGGGGAAACCTTGCTTGTGAATCTCTCTCAAACCATAAAGGTTTGAGAGATAAGACTTATATCGTTCTTCATGTTTTTTTAATGCCTACAAAATAAAATAAATATAAAACGAAGTATTACTATCCCTTTAATTAGGTTGATAATATGGATAGCTACAGGTATTCAATGTCTAAATTTGTCAACATTAGACATACATACTATCTAACCGCTCATCGGCATCTCTGACGAGCGGTTAGTACAATATAGCAACTGTAGGTACCTATTTAGCCTACAATACTTGTGGCATTCTTGCACAGAATTATTGGTACTTATTCATCTTATTTAGGTCATGTATTGCCAGCTAATAATTTAAAGTATTATGTCTACAGTGCTTAAAAACCCTTGTGTATTAAGTGTCACAATGTAGCAACCATAATGTAGGCTTAAAAACCCTTGTGTATTAAGTGTCACAATGTAGCAACCATAGTGTAGCTTCATGCTTTGTGTATATCTATTCTTTCTGGAAGGAGATACGTGGTTACACGACACTGCAGATTCTAAAAAGAAGAGTGGAATGAATGTACCATCACTCTAGATTGGGCATTGTAACTGTTTTTTTTTTGTCTCTACGTCTGCATTACTTCAGTTTACTAAACGGTGTATGACAAAATTCCTCCCCTTAATGTAACTTGCGCCAAGGGCAGTTCGCACTTCTTTCCTCTAAGTCTTGTTTTAGTCCTCAAAATGTAGAGGAAATGGCGTGAATGCCATTTCACTACTCAGGCTATGGGTTTGGCATACTGGGTCTGTTGGTATTAAATAGATAGTAATGTCTCACAATAAAAGCAGGTCAAATTAATCTTCATGGTATTTGGGCCATGGGGAGTGTTATTTCAATACTGTCCAAGTTGTAGTTCAAGAGTAATTAAATGATAAAGTATCCCCCTCCCTCTCTGAGGTAACACTGCTCACCTCAGAGCAGCAAGACTGTCCAGATGGATTGCAGAGAGGGACAATCTTCAGTGAGCATAAGGAAAAACCTGAAAAACCTGTCAAGGGAGGCAGGGTTTTCATTATGGTCACAGTAAGAAGATTGCCCCTTGCCTTGAGCTGTCCGGTCAAGAGACCATATTCCACATATGAAGGGAGGTGGCTTACACTAGGTAAAAGGGACGTGAGGTGGATACTTTATCATTCAATTATTCTTGAACTACAGCTCTGAGAGTATTGAAATAACACTCTACATGGCCCGAATACTATGAAGATTAATTGGACCTGCTTTTATTGTGAAACATTACAAAGTCCTAAGAATAGGGGAGATTGTCTGCTAGTATGAACTACAGCGATCAAACGCTATAGTGAATACTCTGCAGTGCAGCCACTGGTAGTAGAATCTGCACTGGTGAAAATTATTGCATTTGCCCCAATGAAATACACTGTCAGGATCTGGAATGGAATCAGTAGTTAATAGATGCAGTCTGGAGAAACAACCTTAAAGGGATAGTAATGTTTCATAATAAACATTAATTAATCATTATAGTATTTGGACCTTGGAGAGTGTTATTTCAATTCTGTCAGAGTTGTAGTTCAAGAGTAATTCAATGACAAAGTATCCCCCTCCCGCCCCTTTTACTGATGTAACACTGTTCAGCCAGATCAGAAGGGAGGTGCCCAGGTAGACTGCAGAGAGGGACAAAGATGAAAAACGTGTCAAGGGGGGCAGTGATTTCATTGTTCTCATAAGAAGAAGATTGTACCTTGCTGTTATCTGTCTGGTCTAGCAACCAGATTCCACATCTGAGAAGAGATGGCTTACACTAGGTAAAAGGGGCCGGAGGGGGGTACTTTATCATTCAATTACTCTTGAACCACAACTCTGACAGTACTGAAATAACACTCTCCATGGCCCAAATACTATGATGATTAATTGGAGCTGCTGTTTTTGTGAAACATTACTATCCCTTTAAAGTAGACCTGCCACTTTGTAACAGCCTGGTGATTATACTGCACTAACAGACCCAGTATCCATTTCCTTTCTGAACATGACCCAAGTATTGTCTGCTTTTTCCCAGACCTCCACCTATAACAAATGATTCCGCTAAATAACCTATAACAAGTGTTTAATCCTGTCCAAAACCCAACCTATTCACTGTCTACTGTGCTCAAGAACCTGCGTTTACCAGGAACTGCTTGTTCCCTTTTTTTTTTACAAGCTAACTCAATAATTTGCCGTTTCTCTCTGAAAACCCAGTCATTAACCCTTTAGGTGCACTCAAAGGTTTAACTGCCTATAATTTCTGATCATATGGAGGGATATAATGCAATCGTTCAAATACATGAAGGGATTCAACAAAGTGCAGGAGGGAAGTACATTTGAAATGATTAAAAATGTTAGGACAAGAAGCCACAGTGTAAAATTAGAGGGACAGAGGTTTAGGTGTAATTTAAGAAAGATTGACTTCACTGAGAGGGTGGTAGATAAGTGGAATAGCCTAAAAGCAGAAGCGGTAGAGGTTAAAGGGATAGTAATACTTCGTTTTATCTTTATTTTGTAGGCATTAAAAAATATGAAGAACGATATAAGTCTTATCTCTCAAACCTTTATGGTTTGAGAGATATTCACAAGCAAAGTTTCCCCTCCCGCCCCTTTTACCTAGTGTAAACTATCTCTTCTCAGATGTGGAATGCAGTCCATAGACCAGACGATAACAGCAGGGGACAATCTTCTTCCTATGAGAACAATTAAAGCCCTGCCCCCCTTGACAAGTTTTTCAGATTGTCCCTCTCTGCAATCTACCTGGGCACCTCCCTTCTGCTCTGGCTGAACAGTGTGACATCAGTAAAAGGGGTGGGAGGGGGATACTTTGTCATAGAATTACTCTTGAACTACATCTCTGACAGAATTGAAATAACACTCTCCAAAGTCCAAATACTATGATGATTAATTAGAGCTGCTTTTATTATGAAACATTACTATCCCTTTAATCATACCTGGGAACTTTCCAGATGAGCTGACTCTGAGATCTTTGAAATTTTAACCCTTAAAGCTTCCCATAATGTAGATTTTAGGCAATATATACTCGCTTGCTCTAACACAGAGGTGATTCAGTTGGTCTGCAAGGCTCCTTTAACATGCTACAATTTAAAGATCTCATGTCTTAAACACATACAAGACAAGCAGGACATCTCCCACTGTATTTCTGGTGCAAATGGCATGAATTTAGTGACTAAAGAAACATTTAATTGGGACAAATCATATAGTAGGTAACACAGAACACTCTCACCCTGAGAATTTGACCCTTCACCCTGAGATGTGGGTCAAAACCCTGAGTCTCAGGTTCAAACCCAGAGAGTTCCCCATACCTCCCAACATTTCAAATGGCGAAAGAGGGACACTTCTGTTTTAGGTGGCGTTTCTGGGGGCGTGGCTGATAGGCGGGGCATTTCCAAGAATTTTTAACTTATTTCTTGACCTATCTGCACCTCTTTGTGTAACTGATAAATGATTTAGAGCAAGACCAAAGAATTTTAATTGCCCTTATTAATGTATAAACACATATACTGACAATTAACAGCACATTTATGTATGTTTTATTGCTGTGGAGCAATGTAATACACACCACTCATTCTGATGTCCTAAAAAGAGAGACAAAAGGGTAGAAAAGAGGGATAGAGGGATTTGGGTCTCAAAGAGGGACAGTTGGGAGGTATGGTTCCCAGGTATGCCTTTAATGCAGTGATGGAATGAAAGCATGTATGGGGTAGGCATAAAGACTGTCCTGAACATAAGACAAGACTAAGGACCAAATAATATTTAAGGGTTTTACAGTAGCAAAAATGGGCAGACTAGATGGGCCGAATGGTTCTTCCCTGCCGTCAAATTCTGTGTTTCTATGCACCTATTTATTTATTTCAGGATCTAAACCAGTTTTAGTCATACATGGAAATTGTCATTCTTTCACCCTGAGATTCCATAACTATCTCTCACAAAAATTTCACCCAGTAATAGTCTACCTCCCTCCATAATAACCTGGTTCAGCAATTCCTGCCCTTGGCTAGAATTAGATCTTCCATTGACCCACAGATATGTGCCCTGCATGATACTCAGTGGATTCTGGAATTGTGCAAACAGTCCGGTGCAGGCTCATCCGCACACAAAAGTTCAGTGAGAAAGCAGCAGAGATTTCCAGTCTGAGTCCTAATAGAGACATGCAGAGTAATTGACAGAGGCTGATAAGCTTGTCACAGCTGATTAATTTACCTTCCCTCTAGCATTACCTTCTGTGCAGCTGGGACCCATTTCATCTCCTCGCTTTGGGAAGAACACAGATTTAACCCCTTTGGGTAATAGAGAGGCAGACTGCAGGACATATTGGACTAGAGCAGGGGTGTCCAAGTTCAGTCCTCAGTGGCCACCAACAGGCCAGGATGTAAGGATTTCCCTGATTAAGCACAAGTGAGATAATGATCAACTCATCTGTGCTTAATCAGAAATCCTTAAAGGGATATTAATTTCTCTTTTCAATAAAATGTAATATTGTAGATATTACAAAAATAAACTATCTGATACAAGTCCCGTCTCTCAAGCCTTTACGGTTTGAGAGATATACAATGATAAAGTTCCCCCTTCCCCTTTCACAGACGTCAGCTGTAAAGCTGACAGAAGGAGATTCTGGTACCGGGACTGGCCGGCGGCTCTTCAGCAGAGCCGAAATAGTGCTAGAAACAAATACTTCATTGGAACGGTCTACAAAGTGTGCTTGCAAACCAGGCACACTTTGTAGACCATTCCAATTAAGTATTTGTTTTTAGATAATGCTATTTTGGTTCTGCTGAAGAGCCGCTGTCGGGTCGAGCAACTAGAATCTCCTTCTGTCAGCTTTACAGCTGACAGAGGTGTAACTAGAAGCCTCCGGGGCCCTGGTACAAAAAGTGCCACAGGCCCTCTCCACAATGCCCCCATCTCCTACCTTGTGCTCCCGCTCTGTCCTCTTAGTAATGCAAAGCGCTGGGAGATGATGTCATCTCCCAGCGCTCTGCATTACTAGTGCACCGGCGGGAGGGGTCGCAGGGGGAAGCTGGGCCCCTGGCGTGCATGGGCCCGGTGGCAGGTGAGACCCCTATAGTTACGCCACTGACAGCTGACGTCTGTGAAAGGGAGAGGGGACTGTATCATCGTATATATCTTATACCATAAAGGCTTGAGAGACTGGACTTGCATCAGTTAATTTTTTGTAATATCTACAATATTACATTTTATTGAAAGGAGATATTACTATTCCTTTAAATCCTGATCTGTTGGTGGCCCATGAGGACTGAACTTGGACAGTCCTGCCCTAGACAAATATCATGTATTCCTAGCCAGCACTTATAAAAATGATGTCTCTGGTGCACAAGCCTGAAAAACCGATAAATGTGCTTTTCCTTCTCGTACCTAGGCAGCTGTGTCTGCACCTTTGACCCCTGTGTGTTTATACAAACCCCTAACAGGTGATCAGTGCAGTGTGTGTGGCAGGACGGAGATTAGTGCAGGGCTGCACACCATTCGGGTAGCCCTGAATCGGACCCTAAAAAAAAAAATATGCTCTGTGGTCCTTAAAAGGATAGTAATACTTCGTTTTAACTTTATTTTATTTTGTAGGCATTAAAAAAACATGAAGAATGATATAAGTCTTATTTCTCAAACCTTTATGGTTTAAGAGATATTCACAAGCAAAGTATCTCCCCCCTGTTCAACCAGATCAGAAGGGAGGTGCTCAGGTAGACTGCAGAGAGGGACAATCTTCAATTAAGATAAGGGAAAAACCTGAAAAACTTGTCAAGGGGGGCAGGGCTTTCATTGTTCTCATAGGAAGAAGATTGTCCCCTGCTGTTATCTGTGTGGTCTATGGACTGCATTCCACATCTGAGAAGAGATGGCTTACACTAGGTAAAAGGGGCGGGAGGGGAAACTTTGCTTGTGAATATCTCTCAAACCATAAAGGTTTGAGAGATAAGACTTATATCATGCTTCATGTTTTTTTAATGCCTACAAAATAAAATAAAGTTAAAACGAAGTATTACTATCCCTTTAAGTGCCGGCCGCGCACCCGCTTGGCTGGTCCTTTAGGGGTTAAATTCTGGCCTTTTGGTGGCCCTTGAGAACTGAAGTTGGACAGTCCTGAACAAAGAGTTCAAAGTCACAATATGAGTGTGCTACCATCGTCCCATCAGTTGTGATTGAATTACAACTCCCACCATCCTCAGCACCGGGTAAAAGGAACTGTAGTCCAACACAGCAGCATAACTGGAATCTGCTGGTCAATGGAACAAAGTTTGAGGCTGCTTCCCCATCTTCCCAGTGGTCTTACATACACATATATTTTTTAGTGAGATTAAGGGAATAAGACAGCTGTTTAAGGCATAACCTGGAAAAGCACTCGCATCAGTGGACCCAGGGGTGTAACTAAATCCTGCTAGACCCTGGGGCAAAATCTGAGACTGTCCTTCCTCCCATGGTCATACGCACATCTATTGTCAGCATGATTTAGGGAATAGGGCAGCTATTTGTGGAAAGACATGCTGATCATTGTAACTGGGGTGTTCTGATGTCCCTTTAAATGCAGGACACTTATGATACTTACATTCACCAGGATTGGACAGGAATCAGTGCAACCATGCAGTGTTTCCCTATAGGCCAAGTAGGCAAGTAGGCAATTGCCTAGAGCTCTTAAAGGGATAGTAATGTTTCATAATAAAAACAGCTCTAATTAATCATCATAGTATTTGGACTTTGGAGAGTGTTATTTCAGTTCAGTCAGAGTTGTAGTTCAAGAATAATTCAATGACAAAGTGCCCCCCTCTCGCCCTTTTACTGATGTAACACTGCTCAGCCAGAGCAGAAGGGAGGTGCCCATGTAGACTGCAGAGAGGGACAATCTTCAATAAAAGTGTTAGTAATGTCTAAAAAACCTTTTTTGCATTTAGAAGAGCTCAAAAAGCTGATCTAAATGCAAAAAAACGTATCTCTCAAACCGTTATGGTTTAAGAGATACGGGCGTTTGAAGTTTGATTTCTCCTACTGACAGCTGTAAAGCTGTCAGCAGGAGATCCGTGTCGGTCGACACTGTGACGCTTGAGAAGTGCTGGGATCTCATTACTTACACAGAATCCCTTTATTGGAATGGTCTAAAACATGTGCCTGAACACTAGGCACACGTTTTAGACCATTCCATTGAAGGGATTCCGTGTAAGTAACGAGATCCCGGCACTTCTCAAGCGCCACAGTGTCGACCGACAGGAATCTCCTGCTGACAGCTTTACAGCTGTCAGTAGGAGAAATCAAACTTCAAACGCCCGTATCTCTTAAACCATAGCGGTTTGAGAGATACGTTTTTTTGCATTTAGATCAGCTTTTTGAGCTCTTCTAAATGCAAAAAAGTTTTTTTTAGACATTACTAACACTTTAAGATAAGGGAAAAACCTGAAAAGCTTGTCAAGGGGGGCAGGGCTTTCATTGTTCTCATAGGAAGAAGACTGTCCCCTTCTGTTATCTGCCTGGTCTATGGACTGCATTCCACATATGAGAAGAGATGGCTTACACTAGGTAAAAGGGGCGGGAGGGGAAACTTTGCTTGTGAATATCTCTCAAACCATAAAGGTTTGAGAGATAAGACTTATATCGTTCTTCATGTTTTTTTAATGCCTACAAAATAAAATAAAGTTAAAATGAAGTATTACTATCCCTTTAACTGTGCTGGCCACACCAACATTCTGAATTGTGGGTGTGGCCAGAGCAATCTCATTATCCCTGTGCCAGTTTTATCCTTTTGAGTGCCAGAGAGCTG
The DNA here is from genome assembly GCA_037306005.1 of Rhinophrynus dorsalis. Classification (NCBI taxonomy): domain Eukaryota; kingdom Metazoa; phylum Chordata; class Amphibia; order Anura; family Rhinophrynidae; genus Rhinophrynus; species Rhinophrynus dorsalis. The sequence continues at coordinate 23,825,768 of CM074727.1, read as the reverse complement.
GACAACGCATTGCCTTATAATGTGTTACGTACCCCTCTGGCATTCAAAGGGTTATACCCTTTTAAAAGCTATTATTTAACCCCTCGTGAAGCAATGCATTGGAAACCTCACTAGCAACCAAGAGGTTAAAAGTTTTTTTGGTTTTTTTTTTTGCTTTGCTTGTTATTAGATAAGAGTATTTTCTGTGCCAGGAAATAGTGGATGGTTCTGGGGTGGGGCCATGTTAGTAACAGTGGGTGTGGCTATGGGTGGAGCCAAGGGCACTTAGAATGCCTTTCCCTAGGGGAGCCTGGGATGTAAATCTGGCCCTGAGTGTTTGTTTTTTTTTCTAAGTGTCCTGCATTTAATGGGGAACTATCACCCCAAATAAAGTCCGCCTCCAACAATTAGCCATCTAACGATAAGCTTAACAATAGTATTATTAGCCAGCGTAACTACCGTGTTAGTCACAAATCCTCCTTCTGCCGAAACTGACGGCCAGGCAACAGCGCCTCCTAGAGGAGACCAGGACTGACGGCGCAGGCGCACAAATGTCTGTAACAAAGATGTCTGCGCTGTTGCCTGGCCGTCAGTCTTGGCACAACTAGAATTTGTGACTAATGCGGTGATTATACTGGCTATTAGTACTATTGTTAAGCTTAGTGCTAGATGGCTAATTGTTGGCTGGAGACTTTATATAATTGGAACCAGGGGAGAAACTTAAATGTACTTTGGCAAAACCTGAGGCTGCCCCCCACCCCCAAGCACACACACATGGTCAGGAGCAAGTTTGAATAACTCTCACCGATACAAACCTTAAAGGGATAGTAATACTTAAAATGTAAAAAAAAATATGTTGTAGGGTTTATCCCCCTGAGTAAAACAAGAGTATTCCCACTGCTGAAAGGGGTTTCATTCAAAAGTTATTAATTTTCAAAGTTGAATTTTTAGGTGCAGTATCACAGTGGCCTGAAATTGTCCAGTGGCGCTGTTGCTACACGATCCTATGGACAGCTCTAGTCCCGGGTCCATAAATCTCCATAGGATGGTGTAGCAACAGCGCCACTGTACAATTTCAGGCCACTGTGATATTGCACCTAAAAAATTCAACTTTGAAAATTAATAACTTTTGAATGAAACACCTTTCAGCAGTGGGAGTACTCTTGTTTTACTCAGGGGGATAAACCCTACAACATATTTTTTTTTACATTTTAAGTATTACTATCCCTTTTAAAGAGATATTAATGGTTAGATATTACTGCAAGCCTTATTCTTCAATATACATTGTAATAATGAAAATTACCTTTCTAAATGCCTCCCCTCAGAGCAACAAGCTCATCCATATGGATTGCGACGAGGGCCAATTTTCTGCCAGCAAAAGGAAAACCTGCCCTCCTTCATCAAGGGGAAACAGGTTTTTCCTTTATACTGATAGACAGAAGATTGTCCCTCGCTGCGATCTTTCCGTCAAGTGACCTGATTTCATATCTGTGGGGAGGTAGCGCTACGTATGGAAAAGGGGCGGGAGGGGGACACTTTTAATTAAAATAAAACGAAAATAAGAATGTTACAGGCATGTAGAAGGGTACTTTTATTATAACAATGAATACTGAAGAATAAGACTTGAAGTAATATCTAACCATTACTATCTCTTTAAAGTCCCAGAGCAAGTCTGAATAATGCTCACCAATACAAACCTTATTTAAAGTCCCAGAGCAAGTTTGTAGCAAATGCTGACCGGAGGCGTAACTAGAAGCCACCGGGCCCTGGTGCAAGAATTGCCATGGCCCCCCCCCCCGACCACATTGGCCCCCTCAACCACATTGGCTACCTCCACATTGCCCCCCAATCTCAAAATTGCCCCTTCCACATTGCCCCTTCATCTCCACAATGCCCCCATCTCCACAATGCCCCCCAATCTCCAAATTGCCCCTTCCACAATGCCCCCTTCATCTCCACATTGCCCCTTCCACAATGCCCCTTCATCTCTACAATGCCCCTTCCACAATACCCCCATCTCCACATTGCCCCTTCATCTCCACATTTCCCCTTCCACAATGCCCCCTTCATCTCCACATTACCTCTTCCACAATGCTCCCTTCATCTCCACATTGCCCCTTCATCTCCACATTTCCCCTTCATCTCCACATTTCCCCTTCCACAATGCCCCCTTCATCTCCACATTACCTCTTCCACAATGCCCCCTTCATCTCCACATTACCTCTTCCACAATGCTCCCTTCATCTCCACATTGCCCCTTCCACAATGCCCCCTTCATCTCCACATTGCCCCTTCCACAATGCCCCCTTCATCTCCACAATGCCCCTTCCACAATGCCCCCATCTCCACATTGCCCCTTCATCTCCACATTTCCCCTTCCACAATGCCCCCTTCATCTCCACAATGCCCCTTCATCTCCACAATGCCCCTTCCACAATGCCCCTTCATCTCCACAATGCCCCCCCTTCATCTCTACAATGCCCCTTCCACAATACCCCCATCTCCACATTGCCCCTTCATCTCCACATTTCCCCTTCCACAATGCCCCCTTCATCTCCACATTGCCCCTTCCACAATGCTCCCTTCATCTCCACATTGCCCCTTCATCTCCACAATGCCCCTTCATCTCCACATTTCCCCTTCCACAATGCCCCCTTCATCTCCACATTTCCCCTTCCACAATGCCCCCTTCATCTCCACATTGCCCCTTCCACAATGCTCCCTTCATCTCCACATTGCCCCTTCATCTCCACATTGCCCCTTCATCTCCACAATGCCCCTTCATCTCCACATTTCCCCTTCCACAATGCCCCCTTCATCTCCACATTACCTCTTCCACAATGCCCCCTTCATCTCCACATTACCTCTTCCACAATGCTCCCTTCATCTCCACATTACCTCTTCCACAATGCCCCCTTCATCTCCACATTGCCCCTTCCACAATGCCCCCATCTCCACATTTCCCCTTCCACAATGCCCCCTTCATCTCCACATTGCCCCTTCCACAATACCCCTACCTCCAGTCCCTGGTGGTCTAGCGGTGTGGCTTTACAGATCTGTGCCTCCTTCGGCACAGATCTCTAGAACTGAAGCTCCCTCGCGCCGCTCTAGTAATGCAGAGGCTGGGAGATGACATCTCGCTCTGTATTACTAGAACGGTGTGCCGGCGGCCGTAGTGGGAGATCAGCTAAGATACAGATGGAGTTGCTGTGGGCAAGGGGGTCACAGGTGGTGGCTGGGCCCCTGGAGTGATGGGCCCAGTCGCAGGTGCGACCACTATTGATACGCCACTGATGCTGACACAGACCAAAGGTTCAATTCTTTTCCAGGGGATCCCGGAAGCAATTCGATTGCAGCAACAGGGAGCTGCTGAATCATGATTCATGGCCCACATGCTGACAATTAACTTTTTTTAGGGCCAGAGGGGGTTTACAGAATTTTGCTTTGCAGTGTGTTGGAAACTTGTTTGGTGCTCACTGTGTTCATACTGTTAATGAAGAAAAAGGAATGGGCTCACCAATGCTCTTCCTATCTTACTGGCTAATGACGGCTGTGTGTGTGTGTGTGATGTTGGCAACAGCCATCGGGCAAGATAGGAAACTAATCTTATAATAGGGTTATCAGGATAGAGCATAGGCAGACTAGGGTGACCATGTGTCCCGGATTGCCCAGGACAGCCCTGGATTTTAAATGTGTCACTTGTCCAGGGCAGCCCTCTTCTGGGACAATACAATGTCCCCGATTGAAAACTCTAGAAGGAGAACTTCCCATTGCCTACTGTGACAGAAAGTGGTGTCTCTGCTGGGCTACAACAAAATGGCCTCCAGACAAAGCTCTAATTCTGAGATTCAGTGCAATTTAATGTAATGTAAGTTTAAAGGAGCAGTAAACTTTTTGTTTGAAAAAATATATATTGTAAGGATTTTCCTATTGAGTAAAATAAGGGTACTCCCACTGCCTAGAGATTTATATTCCCAGAGTTATTACAGTTTAAACCCATGTTTTTTTACATTAGCAGTGCCCTCTACTGGTCAAATTCTAATTAGATTTCCTGGTAGATTCTAATGGAGAGGAAAGTCAGAAAAGTCAGAGACATACAGTTCTCCATAGAATGTGATAGAAACTGCCTGTCACTTCCTGTCAGTTAGATCTATCAGGAAGTAAACACAGTAAATTCACTTCCTGTCAGTTAGAACTATCAGGAAGTAAACACAGTAAATTCACTTCCTGATTATTTAAACTGCTATAAATTTTGAATAAAACATCTGACAGTGATGGGTGTGACCTTGTTTTATTCAGCAGGATATGCTCTATAAAATATATGTTTTCATAAAAAAAAGTTTACTGCTCCTTTAAGGCTTTGGGCGTGATGTACATTTTCTTGTAGCCCACCACAGGCATCACTTTCTGTCACAGCAGTCAATGGGCAGTTCTCCCTCTAGTGTTTAGAATCCTGAGGTATTCCTCTCTCCTTACTGTGTTCCTGAATGACAAAATTGAAATGTGGTCACCCTAAGGCAGACAGGGTCTCCTTGCAAACCCCCTTGCCATAACTGTACCCTCTGTATCCCCTGGGCCAGATTCCCAATAGACAGAGTAGGTAACTGCCTACAGTTGGCCACACCAACATTTTAAATTGTGGGTGTAGCCAGAGCAATCTCGCTGTCCCCGTTCTAGTTTTATACTCCTTTACAGGCTATTATTTAACACCGTAGATGCTAGAGAGATTTCCAATGCATTGCAGAGTTGCAAAGCGTTGGAGACCTATCTGGCGAACCAAGACTGTCAAGCTGGTTTGGCACTTAAGGACATGGCACGTCATGGAATTCCCAGAATCCCCGCGAGGCTACACACCGCACAGGGACCCTAGGATCAAATTTGCAAAAACAAAACCAAAAAAAACCCGTGATCCTTAACTACCAGACACGTGCTGCCGCTGCTGGTCGTTAATGTGTTTCCGTACCCCTCTGGCACTCAAAGGGTTAAGCAGTAATTACATAAAGAAAAAAAAAGTACCATTTACATTATAAATGTAGTTTTGTATTCGGGTCACCTGGGGGTGCTGTTCCTATCACTTAATATGGAGAGCTGTAGTCAACGACTTAAGCTTTTTTTCACAAAGTGCATTATATAAATAATATTTCATTTTAGACACCAGTTGCCGCTATCGCCATCAGTTTAACCTTTTGAGTGCCAGAGGGGCACACAAACGCATTGCAAAGCAATGCGTTTGCGTACCCCTCTGGCACTCAAAGGGTTAAGCATTAATTACATATAGAAAATCCCCTACCATTGGTAGCGCCCTTGCTTTTTTCAGCAGGAAGAGCCATACACAATGGAGACCTCTCAAGCCTTCAAGGCGTTAACCTTTTCAGAGCCAGAGGGGTACAAAACGCATTGCGTTGCTTTCCCCTCTGGCACTGAAAGTGTTAAAAAGCCCCCTTTAAATAACTGAGGATTTTTTTTTACCGCTCCTCTTTAGGTTATCGATTACAGCCCCCTATTCTGGAATATATAAAGGTGGCTGAAAAGAAAGGAGAAGGGCAAGTTTGCCCAAACACATCCCCTCTCTCCCACCCCCTCAACTCCATATCCCCAGCGCTCCCAGGATTGTAACACCAAGATCAGAGAGTAATGGTTTGCCTCTGCTTCACATTCCAGAGGAGCCCTCTCAGTTTGTATCACGCAATCTCAGATTAATTTCACATGTGGACCTTTTTTTTTAATATTCTTCCATAAATATTCATAAACTGTGAAAAATGGGAAATTGCTCACTTACCCGAGAAACTTCGCACACACGCACACTTATACACACACACACACACACACACTTATACACACACTTACACACACACTTATACACACACTTACACACACACTTATACACACACACACACACACACATATACACACACACTTATACACACACACACACACTTATACACACACTTACACACACACACACACACACACATATACACACACACTTATACATACACACACTTATACACAAACACTTATACACACACACACACTTATACACAAACACACACACACTTATACACACACACACTTATACACAAACACACACACACACACACACACACACTTATACACACACACACAAAAAGAAGAAAATGTAATTAGAGAGGCTGAAAGAAAAGATTAACCCTCTGAGAGCCAGAGGAGTTTGTAAGGTTTTAAAAAGAAAACATTGAAAAAGATCAACGGATGAACTCTGGGATCATAAAATCTGCTTTGAGAGTGCGTTTTTTGAGTGTTTACTGTTGTGAGTGTACAGTGCTGAGCAAGCATTGTTGTGAGCGTGCATTGCTGTAAGTGAAGTGAGTTTGTATTGCTGTGTGTGCGTCTTGTGAGTGTGTATTGCTGTGAACATGCACTGCTGTATGTGTTTATTGCTGTGAGTCCTCACTGCTGTAAGTGTGCATTGGTGTGTGTGTGCATTGCTGTGAGTGTGCACTGCTATGAGTGTACATTGTTCTGAGTCTCCATTGCATTGAGTGTTCATTGTTGTGAGCGTATGGCTGTGGGGGAGCATTGTTGCTAGTCTGCATTGCTGTCATGGGGCACTGTTGTGGCTCTGCATAGCTGCGAGTATGCATTGTTGTAAATCTGCATTGCCGCCCGTGAGTGTGCATTGGTGTGAGTGTGCTTTGCTGTTACTGTGCATTGATTTGAGTCTGCATTGCTGTGAGGGTGCATTGTTGTGAATCTGCATTGCTGTCATGGTGCATTGTTGTGAACCTGCATTGTTGTGAGTCTGTATTGCTGAGCGTATGCATTGTTTTGTGTTTGTATTGCTGAGAGCATGCATTGTTTTGTATCTTTATTGCTGAGTGTGCATTGTTTTGAGGTTGCATTGATGTGCATGCACATGACTCTGAATGTGCATTGTTCCGAGTGTTCATTGTTCTGATTGTGCATTGTGCTGGGTGTTTATAGCTGTGATTTCACTGATGTAAATGAATATTACTGTGAGTATGTATTGATGTGTGTGCATGTGCATTGTTGTAAGTGTGCAGTGCAGTGTGCTGTGAGTGTCCATTGTTGTAAGTGTGCAGTGCAGTGTGCTGTAGGGTGACCACATGTCCTGGAATGCCTGGGACTGTCCCTTATTGGGGGTCTGTGTCCCGCGTCCCTGGTCACCCCCCACCGGGACAATGAAGAATCCTGGAATGGAGCAACACGCATCAGTCCAGCCAGCCAATGAAATGTATTTGCTATATGGTCCTCATTGGCTGGCTGAGTCAGCCAATGAAGACCATATAGCAAATACATTTCATTGGCTAGACTGTAACTGTAAGCTCTCACGAGCAGGGCCCTCTGATCCTCCTGTTCTACACATCTGATTGTACTATTTAATACCACTGTATGTCTATTCCCCAATTGTACAGCGCTGCGGAATTAGTTGGCGCTATATAAATAAAGAATAATAATAATAATTGGCTAGCTGGACTGGTGCATGTAAGACAGCTGGGATGGAGCAGGTATGCTGGTGCTGCAAGTGAGACCCTCAGCCTCAGAAAGATGGTCAGCGCCGGCTGGAGCCTCAGCCGCAGGACTAGGGTGACCACATGTCCCGGAATGGCTGAACGGAAATGTGGTCACCCTAGTGTGCTGTGATTGTGCATTGTTGAGAGTGTATTGTTGTGCATGTGAGTGTATATTGCTGTGAAAGTGTCCCACTTTAGGAAGGGCAGTCCCTCTTTGAGACCAAAATCTCTCTGTCCCTCTTTCTCACCCTGGTGTCCCTACTTTTAGAAGATCAGACTGTGTGGTGTATATAAGTGTATCACATTGCTCCACATTAATAAAACTCACATTAATGTTTGGATAAACCTCAGTATTTGTGTTCATACGTTAGTTTGTGTAAATAAAATACTTTGGTCTTGTACTAAGTCATTTTGTTATGCAAAAGAGGTCTAAATAGGTCTTAAATTACATGAAAAAATTCTCAGTAATGCCCTGCCCACCCAAGCAACACCACTTAAAAGTTGTCCCTCTTTGGTCATTTAAATTATTGGGTGGCATGAGAGAGTTTTAGCTGGCGTTTATTATTTATTTTTTATTTTTTTCTTTTGCTTTGTTGAATAATCCTGTTTTTATCAAAATGATTATCCTCGTCTGAATCAGTTTTGTGTGATGCATGTCTTAGACAGGAGCAAAACTTCATTGAAATGAATGGGAGATATGTCATACAGACTTGGCAACAGCTGACTTTTTTAGTAAGAAGTAGCTTTTAGGCTCAGATACCCTTTAAAAACACTGTATAGGTGGACATAATTCTTCTAAGGAATCTTTAAAGGGATAGTAATGCTTCGTTTTATCTTTATTTTATTTTATAGTCATTAAAAAAACATGAAGAACGATATAAGTCTTATCTCTCAAACCTTTATGGTTTGAGAGATATTCACAAGCAAAGTTTCCCCTCCTGCCCCTTTTACCTAGTGTAAGCCATCTCTTCTCAGATGTGGAATCCAGTCCATAGACCAGACAGATAACTACAGGGGACAATCTTCTTCCTATGAGAACAATGAAATCCCTGCCCCCCTTGACAAGTTTTTCAGGTTTTTCCCTTATCTTAATTGAAGATTGTCCCTCTCTGCAGTCTACCTGGGCACCTCCCTTCTGATCTGGCTGAGCAGTGTTACATCAGTAAAAGGGGTGGAAGGGGGATACTTTATCATTGAATTACTCTTGAACTACAACTCTGACAGAATTGAAATAACACTCTCCAAAGTCCAAATATGATGATTAATTAGAGCTGCTTTTATTATAAAATATTACTATCCCTTTAAGTGGGAATACCATTGGTTCACTTGCAAAGCACCTGGGCCCAGACTAATTTAGAGACCCACTGAATATGGAAAATAGAAAATGTGTAGGATTTTTCAGTAGTTTGCATTAAATTCAGGACAAAAAAAAATGACCTTGTACCAGGGTCCTCGTCCACTGGATCCACCAGTAGTGGCTGTGTCCCTTTAAACAGATAATTAAAGCTGTATCACAATAAATTCAGTGGCCTCACATACATGCAAAGTCAGCAGACAAATTCTGTAGATACAAACATGTTTAGATATTAAATAGTATATAAATAAACTTACTCGGGGAAAATGTAAATGTGCAAAACAAAGATTTATTAAAACTGTCAGCAATGCTAAAATATACAGCAAGGCTCCTAAAATATTAGATGAAATAGCTTAATATAGCTTAATATAGCTAAATCCAAGCTATGGGTTTACACATTGCAATACATTTATTACAATTGGGAATCAATACAACAATATTCTTTGCAGCTGGTTTGGAAAGCACAGAATGGTCAAAATGTTAATCCTATATAATAATTCGCTAAAACGTGTGTAACGACAAAGTCATGCGCAGTGGAGACTGCTGCCCGTGCTGCAGTCATGCGCAGTAGAGACTACCCGCGCCGCGGCTGATACAGAGAGCTCTGTATCCGGTAATGTGACCGGATTCGCATTTTAACCCTTTGGGTGCCGGAGGGATGCTGTGATGGGCATACTTTTGGCAGGAGACTTATGAAAAACACACACCAATCTGGTTCCTGTGCAGTCTAGAAGAGTCGTATTTTCATAAGGATCCTACATTAAAGGGGAACTACCACCCCGCAAAAACTTCATCCTAATTAAGTCTTCATCTGGCGACTAGCTGCTTAGTAGCGCTAGTCACCAGAAATATTACCTGGTTTAAAAGATTTTCTACTTTTTCTGTGGCTGACAGTAGCAGGAAGCACGGACATCTTGCCATAGTGACATCCGTGCGTCTGCGCTGTCAGTCCCTTTTGGAGGCAGCCGTGCTTCCTGCTACTGTCAGCTAGTTGCCAGATGAAGACTTAAGAAGTTTTTGCGGGGTGGTAGTTCCCCTTTAAAATGGATCTGTCACCTTAATTCAAGTTTGTGTATTTGAAAACTGCATTAAAATCTGCCTATATGTCATGTTAACCAAAAGATCAGCAAATGTACAGTTAAAGGGACAGCAATGTCCCAGAAAAAATATTTATCATTTTTTAGTGCTTAAAAAGTTGAACTACATGCAAAAAACCCTGTCTCTCAAACAGATATTACCTGTCAAAGTCTGACATTTCCTGCTGTCAGCTGTAAAACTGACAGCAGGAGACCCGTGGCGGCCGACACGAGGAGGCTCTGTAGCAGGGCTGCAATCATTTTATTTAAAATGGATTACTTCATTGGAATGGTCTACAAAGTGTGTTTGCAAACCAGGCACACTTTGTAGACCTTTCCAATGAAGTAATTCTTTTTAAATAACGTGACTGCGGCTCTGCTGCAGAGCAGCCAGTTGGTCCCCGGACAGGATTCCTGTGCAGTCAGCACAGCGCTGACGTCAGGGAAAGGGGAGGGAGGGGGGAACTTTGACAGTGAATATCTCTCGATCCATAGCGGTTTCTGAGATTCTTTTTGCATTTAGTTCAACTATTTAAGCACTACAACATGATATTTTTTCTGGGACATTACTGTCCCTTTAAGGAGATATTCATATTTGTAACCATATGCTAATGTATGATTGTTGCAGTACCCATGAGGTACCGGTGAAGTTTCATATGCTAATGAAGCATTTTCAGTGACATGCCATATGCTAATGAAGGGTTCAGTGCCATTTGATATGCCAATAAAGCAATGGGCTGTAACTGCAAATTTTCACTTTTCCCAAAAACAAAACTAAACTAGACATCTGCTGAACTTTTGGTTAACATGACATATAGGCAGTTTTGAATGTCGTTTTCAAATAGGTAAAGAAAATCCAAGGTGATAGATCCACTTTAACCCTTTGAGTGCCAGAGGGGTGCGGAGCAACGCGTTGCATACCCCTCTGGCACTCAGAGGGTAAAATGAAGATCGGCAGAGGGATGCACTAAGTTTTGGTAAGGGTGCAGTTTGGGGACATTGTGTCTTATTTGCACTTATTCCATCTTGTCATAATAATTATATTATTCACCTGGTCGTTTCCTTTGATAAAGCGGCGGTTGATGCCGCGAAACGTGTTAGAATTGCTGGGTTTGGATTTCCTTCTTTTTTTTATAATTTTAGATTTCTATTTAATAAATTATAATCTTTTTATATTCAGAGCCGTTTGAACAATGTCTCTTCTTTGGAGCTGAAATTCTGCATCAACTGAACGGAGACAGGATCAATTTTCTGTAAGTGTATTTGTCAGACGAATTTCCTGGTGATCGTCATATATGTGAGTACCCATTTGCATTAATTGGATTTGACTGTTTATCTGATTATACTGTGCCATTGGGCACCTTCTGTTTGTGTTTTCTGCATACATTTGAGCGGTTTTAGGAGAACAAAGTTGTGAAGTGCTGCCCATCCAAAGATTATACCACGTTGTGGTGTGTGGCTGTTTTGGGGCAGCTCTAATATTCCCCAGGCGTTTTCTAAACTGTTTACCACATACGTGGATTAACAGCCATTATCCTTGTGAGTATAACTTACTGTGAGGTAGAGATGGAGGCTATGTTGTCATTTGATTCAAAACAGGTGGCACCTCTTCTTTTTTCATTCTGTCCATTTTCTACAAACGCATACAAGACACCCCAAGTACCGCCCATGACCACACCTCCACTACTTACATGACCCCCACCTCTAGCTCCACAGACTGTTGTCTAGCACAGAACATACCCTTAGCCTATAACATTAGAGATATCTAACACATTCATTCTTAATGCTTGGAAAAGTCTATGTCATCCAAGAGCTTAAATACACGGGTACCATATGTCCAGATTTTCCGGGACATGTCCTCTTTTTCGGGGGTTAAAGGAGTACTAAGTATTTATTTCATTTATTTTTCCTACTGAGTCCGACTGCTGGGAGATGTTTTGTTCAAACATTATAACAGTCCAAACTGACACTAAGTGGTGAAGATATTACTATGATATTCTATGAAGACCTGTAGCCAGTGGCTCAGTTCTCCCATAGAATACAGTAGAATAACTGTTTGAGCACCAGGTGAACTGTCTGGACACCAGAGGGCACTGTTAATGGAAAAAGGCAAAAGTTTACACTGTAATAATTTTGGAATGACACTTCTCCATACAATGTGATTTCCCTTGTCTTATTCAGCAGGAAAATCCCTAAAACACACACACACACACAGGCACACAAAAACATGCATACATACAGACACACACACATACACAAATACATACACTCTCCTGCTCACACACATGCATATATATATGTGTGTGTGTGTGTGTGTGTGCGCGCGCTTGTGTGAGCAGACAAGTGTATGGCGCTTGTGTGAGCAGGCAAGTGTATGTATTTGTGTATATATATATATATATATATATATATATATATATATATATATATATATATGGATTTGGTGAAAGCACTCACTCAGACAAAATTATAAACTAATATATAAACTGGACAACATAAACCAGTGGTGTTAAAGCAGTAGTGACATTTTTATGAAAAAAAAAAAAAAAAAAAAAAAAAAAAAAAAATATATATATATATATATATATATATATATATATTGTAGGGTACTTACTGTTGAGTTAAATAAGGGTACTCCCACTGCTGAGAGATGCATATTTCCAGAGATATTACTGTTTAACCCCTTAAGGACCGGACATTATGGGACATTTCCGTCCCATAACGTCCGCATAGGGGCACGTTGACGAGCCGGTACACGTGACCTGTCACGTGTATCGGCGCGTCACTATGGGGCTTGAAACAGATCGCTCCGATCTTGGAGCGGTCTATTTCATGCCCCATTTTTACTTACAGCGCTCCCGGTAGAGCGCTGTAAGTAAAAAGTACGTGACGTACCAGGACCATCAAGGGTCTTTCAAGCAAGTTTACCCTTGACGGTCCTGGTACGTTAAGGGTCCCTAAGGGGTTAAACCCTTGTTTGTTTACAATAACAGTTCCCTCTAGTGGTTAAATTCCAATTAGTTATTCTGTTACATTCTAATGGAGAGAAATGTCTTTGAAATACAGTTCTCCACAGAATGTGAAAGAAGCTGCTGAGTCACTTCCTGTCAGAACAATCAGGAAGTGAACACACAGTAAATTCACTTCCTGATTATTTGAACTGTCATAACATTTGAATAAAACAACTGACAGTGGTGGGGATGCCCTTGTTTTACTCAGCAAGAAAAACTCTATATCATATAGGTTTTCATTAAAAATATGGTTACTGCTCCTTTAAGATGTCTCTGACCACATCCATAACTTAGAATGTGGGTCTGGTCAGAACAATTAAGGCTCCTCCCCTAAAATAACCTCTTCCTGATGGAACATGCAGCACTGATTCAGTCCCATAGGTCCTTATTTCTTCTAAAACCTTTTCTGACTTGTTTTCCCCAAGGCAATGTTTCCTGTCAATACTACGCTTTAATACGTGCCAATCTTTATTAATTATTTCTACTCATTTGGAGTATGTATGAGTTAAACACACTAATAAATCCAACAGGCTCATTACCAAACGCTCCTTTCCGCTTGGGTACAAGCAGACTACATTGTTCTAACGATTCTCCCCATTATAACCTTTTTTGAATACTTATTTTACTATATCTTCGCTCCATCAGTCATTCTGATAATGAATTTGCCCTGATTTCAAGTGCCTTGTTACTGCTAGTTCTGAGAAATTCTGTAGGTAGGGTATTTCTTATGGATGGCTGGGGGGGTTGTGATGCTTTTGGTTTGTAATTGTAAAGTATTGGTGCGCAACAGAAAGCCCAATGTCCTCCAGCAGCCCTAGGGGGTCTTTCACTGCAGCCTTTATCGTGTTTGACGAGGACGTAGGAGAGAATATTCCTTTAACCCTTTAAGTGCTAGAAGGGTAGCCAATGCACTGCTCAGCGATGCTTTGGCTACCCCTCTTGCACTCAAAGTGTTAAAGGAACAGTAATGTCCCAGAAAAATGTTTTGTTGCTTTATAGATGTCAAAAAAATAAATTATGTGGCGCAAATCCTATTTCTCAAACCTTTGTGGTTTGAGAGATATTATCATCTAAAGTTCCCTCCCCTTCTCCTGATGTCAGCTGTAACGCTGACAGAAGGAGATCTGTGTCGTGCGACACGAGGTGGCTCTTCAGCAGAGCCGCAATAGCGATATTGGAAAAGAATGACTTCATTGGAACGGTCTACAAAGTGTGCTTGCAAACCAGGCCGACTTTGTAGACAGTTCCAATGAAGTCATTATTTTCCAATATCGCTATTGCGGCTCTGCTAAAGAGCCGCCGGCTGATACCAGGACCGGGATCTCCTGCTGTCGGTAGAGCGCTGACGTCAGGAGAAGGGAAGGGAGGAACTTTAGATGCGAATATCTTTCAAACTGTAAAGGTTTGAGAGATAGGATTTTCTGCACATAATTTATTTTTTTAAACTCTACAAAAACAGGAAAACATTTTATGGGACATTAGTGTCCCTTTAATGCATCCAGGAGGGTCGCCCACATACCTGGGAACTTTCATTGGTGGAGTCCCCACTGGAGAGTATAATTGCCGCAAATTGTGGCAAAAAGGGGGAAGGTTTACCCGCAAGTGGGGGGTTGGGCTTTCCGGGGCATCACACAAGTGGTCTGGAAGTGGGAGGAACTGGGTGGGGAAGGAGGAAAAGTGGGAGAAACTGGGTGGGAAGGAGCAGAAGTGGGCAGGGTTTTAACCCCTTACCGCCCGAGGACGTACATGTACATCCCGAGCCGATGTCCCAGGTGGACAGAGGACGTACATGTACGTCCTGGAAGTCATTAAACAAAATGCAACAAAAAATGTTCGGCGGGCGTTAAGTGCCGGCCGCGTGCGCGCACGGATGGTCACTAAGAGGTTAAAGCAGACTCCCCACAACCAGAGAATCAGTCTCTGCCCTGGAGACCCAGTAATGCACTCTCAAAACCAGAGTCTCCAGGGGAAAATTTGGAGCGTTCCTAGGTATGGTTGAGCCCTTGCAGAAGGCTCATGGGCTGCAACTGGGCATGTCTAAATGATGCAAATCATGTTATAAAGTGGGTGTGGCTTCACTGGGTGGGCAGGGCTTAATTGGTATTGAGAAGGGGACTTGGGAAGAACAAGGTGAGAAGTAGATGGTAAGACATGGGCACAGTTACCCAGGAAACTCATCAGTGAATCAGCCTCTTTCCACAGAGACCTGGTAATTAACTCCAAAAAACATAGTCTCCGGGGCTCATCCAGAGAGTAAAGATAACGTACCTCTTCACAACCGTACCTTTAGAACTCTCAGGGTCTGACCTTGAACCTCAAGATTTTGACCTAAATTTCAGGGTGAAGGGCCAGAGACCTTAAAATTAGTGAAGGGTTATTATTTTAGCAGGTTTAACCCCTCCATTGCAGGGAGGGCTGGACCACATTGATTGCAATGCATTACCAGCCAATCCGGCAATGGATTGGTTAATATTGAGCCTGGTTACACTAGTGGGGAATTGATGGGGTAGCATATGTATAATTTTTGGCTAGTTAACCCCTCTGATGTCAGACAGTTTAAAATGCATTGCAGAGGAATGTGTCACGCTGCCTGGCAATGTAGGGATTAAGTGGGACTGTAGGACAGTGTGAGTGTGGGAAGGGTTCTTGGTTGTACAAGGGGACAGTGTGAGTGTGGGAAGGGTTCTTGGTTGTACAAGGGGACAGTGTGAGTGTGGGAAGGGTTCTTGGCTGTACAAGGGGACAGTGTGAGTGTGGGAAGAGTTCTTGGCTGTACAAGGGGACAGTGTGAGTTTGGGAAGGGTTATTGGGTGTACAAGGGGACAGTGTGAGTGTGGGAAGGGTTCTTGGTTGTACAAGGGGACAGTGTGAGTGTGGGAAGGGTTCTTGGTTGTACAAGGGGACAGTGTGAGTGTGGGAAGGGTTCTTGGCTGTACAAGGGGACAGTGTGAGTTTGGGAAGGGTTCTTGGTTGTACAAGGGGACAGTGTGAGTGTGGGAAGAGTTCTTGGTTATACAAGGGGACAGTGTGAGTGTGGGAAGGGTTCTTGGCTGTACAAGGGGACAGTGTGAGTGTGGGAAGGGTTCTTGGCTGTACAAGGGGACAGTGTGAGTGTGGGAAGGGTTCTTGGCTGTACAAGGGGACAGTGTGAGTGTGGGAAGAGTTCTTGGTTGAACAAGGGGACAGTGTGAGTGTGGGAAGGGTTATTGGGTGTACAAGGGGACAGTGTGAGTGTGGGAAGGGTTCTTGGTTGTACAAGGGGACAGTGTGAGTGTGGGAAGGGTTCTTGGCTGTACAAGGGGACAGTGTGAGTGTGGGACGGGTTCTTGGTTGTACAAGGGGACAGTGTGAGTGTGGGAAGGGTTCTTGGCTGTACAAGGGGACAGTGTGAGTGTGGGAAGGGTTCTTGGCTGTACAAGGGGACAGTGTGAGTGTGGGAAGGGTTCTTGGCTGTACAAGGGGACATTGTGAGTGTGGGAAGGGTTCTTGGTTGTACAATGGGACAGTGTGAGTGTGGGAAGGGTTCTTGGTTGAACAAGGGGACAGTGTGAGTGTGGGAAGGGTTCTTGGTTGAACAAGGGGACAGTGTGAGTGTGGGAAGGGTTCTTGGTTGTACAAGGGGACAGTAGCAGGGCGGGGGTTGTGGTGGTCACAGCCATTGTAGACCACATAGGCCTTTTTCACAGGTTTGGCCTCCAAAAATTTTAAATTGCCATAGAGGGACACTTGTGTTTTAGGGGGTGTTTCTGTGGGCGTGGCTGGTGGGCAGGGCATTACCAGGGATTATTAGGCTATTTCATGACCTATTCATACCTCATTGTGTAACCTAATAAATGAGTTATAACAAGACCAAAGTATTTTATTTACACAGACTAATTTATAAACACATATACTGACATTTAAACTAACAATAATGCAAGTTATATTGCTGTAGAACAATATGATACACTTATCTACACACCACTCAGTCTGATCTCCTAAAAAGAGGGACATCAGAGTGGGAAAGAGGGACAGAGGGATTTGGGTCTTAAAGAGGGACACTTGGGAGATGTGGGTTTGGCATCCCTGATCTGCAGAGTCTGAGAAGGTCTAGTTAGCTGAACAAAGGAGTTTTGCAGAGGTCATTCTCACTTCTGGGAACTCTTGAGGGTTTGGACCCAAATCGCAGGGTCTCTAGGGGAATTGTCTAATTCTCAGTGTACAAAAGCCTGTTTTAACTTCTGTCTCATCTGTGCCAATTAACCTCTTATTTATTTCCTAAACTGCTGCCATTTCTAAGAGAATGACAGAGGAAAACGTCCTGCTTCTCTTTTGCATGTTCAGAGAGTTACAACATGTTAACCCCTTGAGTGCCAGAGAGGTGCGCCAAGCAGAGCAATGGGTTGCATACCTCTCTGGCACTCAAAGGGTTAAGGATTCACCGAGGAATGATAAGACACCTCCTGGTTAGAGCAAACAGGTGTATCGCCTGAAATTTATGTTCTGGGGATTTTTACGTGTTAATATTTCAAACATCTCTGGATCCGTTCATTTTTGAAAGTTAAGGCAGGGCTCAAAATTTCCACTCGCCATTGAAAATTTAGCCCTGGCGAGTAGAAATTCAGCCCTGGTGGGTATGTTTTGGCTTGTAGTGGCGAGTAACTTTTCAGGTCTGGCTAGTAGCAAAGGACTTCATATTTTAAGCCCTGGTTAAAGTATGGCTATTGTACTTACACATTAATAGCAGAATGGCCTTTTGCTATGTTATTTTGTGCTGTTTCTGTATGTATACAGAATTGGAATGGACCCTTGGCCATGGATTGCTATCAATGTAGACTGACCAGACCTCACCTTTAACCCGGGATGCATAGGAAAAATACATACTGCAGGATTGTATTGATTTCAGTGAAGTACTGCGAAATGGCTATTTCCTATGTGTCCCCGGTTAAAGGTGAGATCTGGTCAGCTTATGGCCAAGGCATTAATGACTATTGGAGCACAAGGTCACCTAAAGCACTCAAGAGACTTCCGTTTACAATGCCAGGGACCAGAATTGGTGGTTGAGAAAACCTTCTGAAGGATTTAGATCCTGGTAGCAATCCAATTATCACTTTAGAGTCTGGAAGGAATTTCTCCTCCTTGTGGCAATATTGGAAATTGTTCCAATGTGGCTTTGCTTGTTTTTCTTTGGATAAAAAGAATGACCTGGCATTGTATGTATTTTGTGGACTCGTGTAACCTTCTCATTAATTATGTAAGTATACAACTGAAATCCTCATAACAATATTTGCCAAGGATTCTAAGAAATGTAATTATATTTTCCCATTAACAAGAGGAATTATCTATATTACCTGAAAAGTCTGTCCCTTAAGGGATGAATGAACATCAATCGCATGTCATCCATGTGTAAAACCCTCTAAATATGGCTTAAAGGGATAGTAATGTTTCATAATAAAAGCAGCTCTAATTAATCATAATAGTATTTGGGCCTTGGAGAGTGTTATTTCAATTCTGTCAGAGCTGTAGTTCAAGAGTAATTGAGTGATAATGTATCCCTCTTCCGCCCCTTTTACTGCATACCTCCCAAGTGTCCCTCTTTAGGAGGGACAGCCTCTATTTTAGACCCAAATTCCTCTGTCCCGCTTTCTCATCCCGTTGTCCCTCTTTTTTAGGAGATCAGACTGTGTGGTGTGCATATAAGTGTATCATATTGATCTACAGTAATAAAATTCACATAATTGTTTGTTTAAATGTCACTATATGTGTTTATATATTCGCCTGTGTAAATAAAATACTTTGGTCTTGTTCTAAATCATTTATTAAGTTACAGAAGGAGGTGTCAATAGTTTGTGAAATAGCCTATAAATTCTTGGTAATGCCCCACCCACCAGCCACGCCCACAGCAACACCATCTAAAACACAAGTGTCCCTCTTCGGCAATTTGAAATGTTGGGAGGTATGTTACTGATATAACACTGCTCAGCTCAGAGCAACAGGGTGGTGTCCAGGACTCCAGGTAGATCACAGAGAGGGACAATCCTCAATTAAGATAAGGGAAAAAGCTGAAAAACCTGTCAAGGGGGGCAGGGTTTTCTTTGTTTTCACAGAAGGAAGACTGTCTTGAGAAAGACCCACATCTGGGTCGAAACGTCGACACACAATAAAATTAATTTTAAATCAAAATAGTCCTGCGAGTGCCTGCATTAAGTATCATCTCCTATGATACTACTTTTGTATATTTCTACTGAACTCAAGCAAGAACACAAAGGCATAGTAAAGTTTTGGAGTGCCCATCACCACTCTGTCTCTCTCGATATTTTTAATATATATCCTATATAATAATTCGCTAAGGATGTTTGTCAGAAGCCATCATGCACAGTAGAAACAGGTGCACGCACTGCAGTCATGCGCAGCAGGGCCGGACTGGCCTACCGGAATCCCGGGAAATTTCCCGGTGGGCTGGTCTTGTCCTAGGCCAGTGCTGTTCTACTGTGCTAAGTGAATGGTTCCTCAGCCTTCCCCTAGTGCAGCACTGTGTCACTCTCCCTTAGCGCCGAGCAGCCGGTCTAAATAGCTCCCTGCTGCTTTCCATAATTGGGGGTGGGGGACAGCCTACGGCCGGCGAGAGAGCTCTGATCCATACGTGCATTGCCTGTACAGCTCCCTTTGTGCATCCTTTAGAGGTGCTGGGAACCGGAATGTGACGTCACTCCGGCCCAGGCACCGCTGCAGGGCTGGCAAGGGAGCCGTACAGTACAGGCAATGCAGGTATGGATCTGCCTTTCTCTGCCAGGAACTCATTCCACCAATATAAGGGCTGCAAACATCCTGACAATAACAGCTTTCTCCACCCTTCCAGTAATCAAAATGAACTTTATAGATCATACCATTCGTGAAGTCATGAAGTGGAGAAGAGTTAATAG
The DNA here is from genome assembly GCA_037306005.1 of Rhinophrynus dorsalis. Classification (NCBI taxonomy): domain Eukaryota; kingdom Metazoa; phylum Chordata; class Amphibia; order Anura; family Rhinophrynidae; genus Rhinophrynus; species Rhinophrynus dorsalis. The sequence goes on along the minus strand of CM074727.1, from coordinate 23,805,932 downwards.
TTTCTCTCATATTCCTCTTATGCATTATGGAGAATGCTATAAAACTTCTTTAAATTCTTTATTTTAGAAATATATGATTTAAAGGGATAGTAATACTTTGTTTTAACTTTATTTTATTTTGTAGGCATTAAAAACATATGAAGAGTGTTATAAGTCTTATCTCTCAAACCTTTATGGTTTGAGAGATATTCACAAGCAAAGTTTCCCCTCCCGCCCCTTTTACCTAGTGTAATCCATCTCTTCTCAGATGTGGAATCCAGTCCATAGACCAGACAGATAACAGCAGGGGACAATCTTGTTCCTATGAGAACAATGAAATCCCTGCCCCCCTTGACAAGCTTTTCAGGTTTTTCCCTTATCGTAATTGAAGATTGTCCCTCTCTGCAGTCTACCTGCGCACCTCCCTTCTGATCTGGCTGAGCAGTGTTACATCAGTAAAAGGGGCGGGAGGGGGAGACTTTGTCATTGAATTACTCTTGAACTACAACTCTGACAGAATTGAAATAACACTCTCCAAAATCAAATACTATGAAGATTAATTAGAGCTGATTTTATTATGAAACATTACTATCCCTTTAACTAAACATACTGTTGCCCTTTTTAAGTAAGTTGTACAGCTAGTAATACCAGCAGAGTCTTTAAAATTACTTAAAAGCTGGGTTTTGACTGTTTTTATTTATCTATTTTGCCACACCTGCTGTATGTGAGTAAAACAATATGTTTGCATTTATACTATTATTTCAGCCCTGTGTGTGTGTATTTGGCTGTGTGTGTCAGTGTGTCTGTGTACGTCTACCTATGTGACTCTGTATGTATACCTGGGCCTGTGTGTATATGAGTGTGTGCATATCTGTGTGTGTATCTGGCTGTGTGTGTCAGTGTGTCTGTGTACGTCTACCTATGTGAATGTATGTATACCTGGGTCTGTGTGTATATGAGTGTGTGCATATCTGGCTGTGTGTGTCAGTGTGTATGTGTGTGTATGTGTGTTTGTGTATATATACACACACACACACACTAACATAATGAATTATAGGGTAGGCTGACCAGACCTTCCATTTAACCGGGAACACACAGGAAATAGGCATATTTCAGGACTGCACTGAGATCAAAGTAGCTCTGCAGTATGTATCTTTCATATGTGTCCCCAGTTAAAGGTGAGGTCTGGTCACCCTATTATAGGGCTGGAATACATTTTTTCCCATGGCTGCTTTGTATTCCCAGTCCGGCCCTGATGCACAGTAGAGACTGCCTGTGCTGCGGCTGATACGGAGTGGGGTGCTGCGAATTCAGACCGTAGTCCTCTCTGAGGACCTTCCTGGGACCAAGCGATCCTAGGAAGGTGCGCAGAGAGGACTCCAGTCTGAATTTGGAGCCTCCCACTCCGTATCAGCCACGGGACTGGCAGTCTCTACTGTGCATGACTGCAGCGGTGGCACTGTGGCCTGTGTAAACGGGATTTTCAACTAGTACATATATGTATAATCAGCAGCAGCCATTGTCGGTCCACTGCAGGATGAAAACCTCCTCAGCAAGACTCCAACAACTTTGGTCCTGTGACTTTTGTTGCCACTGTGTACCAACAAATTTGGTAAATTCATCTACCCATCTTGTCGTTGGTCTTCTTTTTGGGCGTTTAGTATCGAGAGGAATCCATTCCAAAATTTGTTTGGTCCATCTACCGTCAGGTCTTCTTGCTACGTGGCTCGCCCATTTCCATTTCAGGCTCTTTAGTCTTTCGATGATGTCATAGACTTTCGTTTGCTGACGGATCTATGCACATGTTTTTCAGTCTCTTTTTTGTCATATTTAAAATTCAACACTCCATACTTCTCTGTCCATGTTTCACAGCCATACGTAAGGACTGGGAGAAAACATTGGTCAAAAACCTTTTGCTTGGGGCAGAGTAGTACATTTGTCTTAAAGGGATAGTAATGGTTCATAATAAAGGCAGCTCTAATTAATCATCATAGTATTTGGACTTTGGAGAGTGTTATTTCAATTCTGTCAGAGTTGTAGTACAAGAGTAATTCAATGACAAAGTATCCCCCTCCCGTCCCTTTTACTGATGTAACACTGCTCAGCCAGATCAGAAGGGAGGTTCCCAGGTAGACTGCAGAGAGGGACAATCTTCACTTAAGATAAGGGAAAAACCTGAAAAACTTGTCAAGGGGGGCAGGGCTTTCATTGTTCTCATAGGAAGAAGATTGTCCCCTGCTGTTATCTGTCTGGTCTATGGACTGCATTCCACATCTGAGAAGAGATGGCTTATACTAGGTAAAAGGGGCGGGAGGGGAAACTTTGCTTGTGAATATCTCTAAAACCATAAAGGTTTGAGAGATAAGACTTAAATCGTTTTTCATGTTTTTTAATGCCTACAAAATAAAATAAAGATAAAACGAAGTATTACTATCCCTTTAAAGACAGTACTACTAAGTTCTCCAAATGTTTGCCATCCCAATTTTGTCGCTCAATTTCCATCATAGTGTTTCCATCTGTTGACATTTCCTATCCAAGGTAAACATACATGGCCGCTTCTGGTTTTTATCCATCTACTGTGATTTTCCTTGGTATGGTGAATTTGTTAAATATTTCTTTTGCTTTGTTGATATTCATATTCAGACCAAAACGTTATAATTTTTTATATATATTTCTTTCCCATAATAAAACATTTCTCTTCCGTTAAACATTAGCGATCCTTGGATTAGATTGTAAGCTCTTCCTACACCATAATTACTAGTATTTTCTGTCTACAGTAGTGTACTGTGTAGCTCAGAGATGCCATCTGTACACAATATGACCCTTTCTGAACTAATGTAATTTGCATCTTCCTGGTGCTGTGAGCTGATCTATCCAGCTGCTCGTCTGATCCTTCCATTCCGATCTCTTGACCCCACAGAGTAATCCTAACAAGCTTCAAAACAGCAGCACAGGGGCAAGCTGGGAGGCATTGATTAGCTGCTTTTTGGCTCAGCAATCAGAACATGGTGTCCTGACCCAAAGTTAATAAGTGAACACCTTGATTTTGACTTTTTAAGGAGTAGGCATGGGGGCAAGATGAGCTTATGAAGGAGAGAGCCATAAATCCATAATCCATTCTGTGCCATTGTGAAAACAGGAGGCAAATATAGTTGATACCTTTATTGGCTAACTAAGCAGATTTAAGATCCATGCTTTCAAGACCTCTTAGGTCTCTTCCTCAGGCATGTTATACAGATAAATATGAAAACATCTATCTTATATACAAGTACACATTGCATTGTTTGTAATGTAAATCAGACAAGAAAGCTCAGTCCAGAACCAAGTTCTTTGATCAGTCAGTGGTAAAGAACCTGGTTCTGGACTGAGTTTTCTTATCTGATTTCCATTCAAAACAATGTAATGTGTACTTGTATATAAGAGATATGTTTTGATATTTATCTGTATAACATGCCTGAGGAAGAGACCTAAGAGGTCTTGAAAGCTTGTATCCTAAATCTGCTTAATAGCCAATAAAGGTATCAATTTGACTATATTTGCCTCCTGTTTTCACAATAGCACAGAATGGATTAAATGCCCCATTTAAAGCTATCAGTAATTCTACAGTTAACAGTACCAACACTCATCTGTTGATGTGAAAACAAACATTGAGCAGAATAGTGTAGTGTAGCCACAGGGAACAAATATGACTTCTGATTGATTCATTTCAGATGCTTTGCAATGCGTTGGAGACCTCTCAAGCTTTCAATTGGTTAAAAACCCCATTTAAATCTGTGGGAATTCCGGAACTTTGTTTTTGTTCCATGCGGTGCAATTAGTGGGCCTCACAATCGCTCCATATTGCTTTTCTTCAACATAACGTCTCCCACAGAGTTATTAACCTCTGAAGGACCACAGGGGAATTCAAAGCATTGTTTCAATGAGTTGCGCACACCTCTGGTCCTCATACCTCCCAAGTGTCCCTCTTTAGGAGGGACAGTCCCTCTTTTGGACCCAAATCCCCCTGTCCCTCTTTCCCACCCTGATGTCCCTCTTTTTATCAGATCAGATTGCATGGTGTGCATGTAAGTGTATCATACTGCTCTACAGCAATAAAATTCACATTATTGTTTGTTTAAATGTCAGTATATGTGTTTATAAATTAGTCTGTGTAAATAAAGTGCTTTGGTCTCGTTATAAGTCATTTATTAGGTTACACAAGAAAGTATCAAAAGGTCATGAAATAGCCTAAAAATTGTCGGTAACATCCCACCCACCAGCCACACCCCCAGCAACATCCCTTAAAACACAAGTGTGCCTCTTTGGTAATTTGAAATGTTGGGAGGTATGGGTCCTTAAATGGTTAATGTTCAGAACCAGACCTTATGCGAGTTTAACGTTACCCACCAGCAGTTCTGAAACCTACCCTCAGGGACTGCTATATGGCCTTGTCTCTAGGACTTCCCTTCTTGAGTTCAGATGAGTCAATAAGAGGCTCAGAATTTTAATTAAATCGCCTGTGTACATACCTGTGAGATTTCATGTGCTAAGTCCCAGGAAAAACACTGTAGAGCTCAGGATAGGATAGCCAAATGATGCATTTTGTGTCATGTTGTGGGTGGGGCTTAATATGGTGGGTGTGGCTGGTTGTTTGAAAGGAGGAGTTTGCAGTGAAATAGGAGGGGAAGTGGTGGGATATGGTGGAACTGGAAGTGGGCTGAACAGACTGAAACGTGGGTGGGGTTAGAGCTGAACTCACCAAGTCAGAGAATCGACTTCTGTACCAGGAGATCCAGTAATTCAATCTGAAAACTGAAAGGGATACTAATGTTTCACAATCAAAGGAACTCCAATTAATCTTCATAGTATTTGGGCCATGGAGAGTGTTATTTTAGTACTGTCAGAGTTGTAGTACAAGAGTAATTGAATGATAAAGTATCCCCCTCCTGCCCCTTTTACTGATGTAACACTGCTCACCTCAGAGCAGCAAGACTGTCCGGATGGATCGCAGAGAGGGACAATCTTCAGTGATCATAAGGAAAAACCTGTCAAGGGGGGGGGGGGCAGGGTTTTCCTTATGTTCGCAGTAAGAAGATTGTCCCTTGTTGTGAGTTGTCTGGTCCCAGGACCAGATTCCACATCTGAGGGGAGGAGGCTTACACTAGGTAAAAGGGGCAGGAGGGGTATACTTTATCATTCAATTACTCTTGAACCAAAGCAGCCAACTGTCCCGATTTACTTGGGACAGCCCGATTTTAGGGTCCAAACCCGTTGCCCCGCCGCATTTGAACAATGTCCCGCTTTCCTGGCCCCTGCCCCTCTTCCTAGCAATGTCATTTCTGCTCCAGCAGCCTTAACAACTTATTCACGGGTCACGCTCGCGATGAGAGGCATAACGCCTAATTTACTGTTCAAGCTTGTTGCACGTCATATATGCATATGCATGCAGTGTTCCCACAGACTCGTCCCTTGTCCGCCTTTTGAGCAAGTCCTGCTTCACAGTTCTGAGTGCTCGTTTGCAGTCTGAGCAGCAGAGTATGCGACGCACCTGAGCCAGAATTGTCTTTGCCAGACAGTCCGGTCAACAAGTCTCGTCCTGATGATCATCCTTCCTGACCAGGTACAATTTAACCCTTTGAGTGCAAGAAGGGTATGGAATGCATTGCAAAACTCCTCTGGCACTCAAAGGGTTAAGTGACTGAGTACAGCGGCACCGCCTGAGTTGCATGGGAGGAGGGGGGTGTTGGAACGTTGGCCACACCATATTTGTCTGCTTCCATCATTTAATTCAATAAGGGGGCCCGTTGCCCTAAAGTATTATGTCTACAGACCTAGGTATTGTACAGAGTGGTTGTAGGTGGCACTTCTCTGTGGCAGTCTTGGATTCAGCACAGTGGTGAAGGATTAACAGGGCAAGCAGTCCAAGATCATGTGACGCGTTATATTGTTTGGTGTGATGTTTCCTTGATTAGTTCTTCTATCGGACGTTTTCTGTAAATATGACAGTGCTGTTACTTCGCTGAGGTAAGAATGCCTCAGTCACAGCATACCTCCCAAGTGTCCCTCTTTAGGAGGGACAGTCCCTGTTTTAGACCCAAATCCCTCTGTCCCTCTTTCTCATCCTGATGTCCCTCTTTTTTAGGAGATCGGACTGTGTGGTGTGTATATAAGTGTATCGTATTGATCTACAGTAATAAAATTCACATTATTGTTTGTTTAAACGTCAGTATATGTGTTTATATATTAGTCTGTGCAAATAAAATACTTTGGTCTTGTTTTAAGTCATTTATTAGGTTACACAAGTAGGTGTCAATAGGTTGTGAAATAGCCTTTAAATTCTTGGTAATGCCCCACCCACTAGCCACGCCCACAGCAACACCACCTAAAACACAGGTGTCCCTCTTTGGCAATTTGAAATGTTGGGAGGTATGGTCACAGTCAGTGTCTGGCCTAAGTGACACAGAGGCGGCAGGTCAGTGAGAGTGAGAGTTAATTCAGTGAGATTTTATTTGCACGTCTGACTGAGCCAGCCTCGGCCATCAGAACTGCCAGTACTGCTGGGTCTGGCTCAGCTGCCTAACAGCTTGCTACTGGGGGAAATCAGGTGTTGTGACGTTGTATGACATCTATGCAGCCAGCGCTCCTTGCTTTGTTAACCCTCTGAGTGCCAGTGCATTGCATACCCTTCTGGCACTCAAAGGGTTCAAGGAGGTCACGAATAGACTTAACGTTCAGTTAAAAATATATTGCTCGAGTGTATGGCCTTTTGCCTTTCCCCATTACTTTTCACCCTACATACCATTAGGAATGGGCTCTGACTCCTGTAGTTTGTATGAATTTCAGTATATGTGTTTAACCCCTTAGTGACAGCCGCGTGCATACGCGGCTGTCACCTTAACGCCCGGCTAACATTTTTTTTTTTTTTACTAAACAATTTTGGAGTCCCCGAATGGTGTGCAACCACGCGGAGACCCGGACTTCCGGGACTTACCAGGTACGTCCTCTGTTACTAAGTGACAGTTTTTGCGGGACGTACCTTGTAAGTCCATTGTCGGGAAGGGGTTATACATTAGCCTGTGTAAATAACATACTGTGATCATGTTCTAAATCATTTATGCAGTTGCACAAACAGGTATTAATAGGTCATGAAATAACCTACATTTTCACGGTAATGCCCCACCCACCAGCCACGCCCTCAGCATCACCCCCTAAAAAAAGTGTCCCTCTTTGGCGACTTGAAATGTTAATACACACAGTAAGAAGAGTGTCCCTTGCTGTGACCTGTCCAATCAAGAGACCAGATTCCACATCTGAGGGATAGGTAACTTACACTAGGTAAAAAGGATAGGAGAGGGATACTTTATCTTTCAATTACTCTTGAACTACAACTCTGACAGCATAGAAATAACACTCTCCATGGCCCAAATGCTATGAAGATTAATTGGAGCTGCTGTTTTTGTGAAACATTACTATCCCTTGAAGATCCAGAAAATTTCCAGATTTACCTGTGTATATGCTTGGAAATTCTCAAGCCCTGCCTGGTAGGGGTCTCTGAGAATTAGGGTTAAGACCCCATAAGTGACACACTTTGGAACAAGAACATTCGGTAGTTTGGAATCCCTTGCACTTCTATGATGGTCAGGGGAGGGCTGGCAACTTGTGGCCTGGAGGGCAACTACAATCAAGAGGCCCAATTCTACTACCAGCCCACTGTCCCAGCCCACCCCCTTTTATGAAATTTTAAAATTGTCATTAACCCTTTGAGTGCCAGAGGGGTATGCCATGATACCCCTCTGGCACTCAAAGGGTTAGTGTTGTGAAGTAAGGCAATACCACGAAGCTTACAACTGAAATGGGGTTACACTGGTGCAACTACAGAGCTTACAATTTAAGTAAAGCTGCACTAGTGATATTGGTTATTTTATTCACTTGGATTGTAGCTCCATTTCAATTGTAAGCTCTGTGGTATCACTAGTGTAGCTACATTTGCAGCAACAAGTGGGAGTGGCCCACCAGCCCAGACATATAATTGGCCCAGGGGGCAATTGCCGCTCTCCCCTGATGATGGTCTATTACAGTGGTTCTCAACCCGTGCCCTCAGTGGCTACTAACAGGCCAGGATTTGAGAATTTCCTTTTAAGAGTACAAATGAGTTAATCAGTATGAATGAACCTCTGATCAACACACTTGTGTTCTAGCAGGGGAATTCCTAAGTCCTGGCCTATTAGTGGCCACTGAGGGCATGGGCTGAGAACCTCTGGTCTATTATGTCAGTGACTAAAATGTACTGTGCAAAGGCAAATCTAATCAACTGTGTACCACAGAAGCAATGTGTTGGAGACTTCTCCACCACTCAGGGGGTTAAAATACTGATTTAAATCAATGAGAATCTGCATCCATCCCTTATGGTTCAGTTTAATCGCACACAACTTAGTTCATCAACCTCAATGAGTCTCAATTTTGGTCCAACAGATCAGGTTTTTAGGCTATATTTACTTAAAGGTATAGTAATGTTCCCTCTCCCGCCCCTTTTACTGATGTAACACTGCTCAGCCAGATCAGAAGGGAGGTGCCCAGGCAGACTGCAGAGAGGGACAATCTTCAATTAAGATAAGCGAAAAACCTGAAAAACTTGTCAAGGGGGGCAGTGATTTCATTGTTCTCATAGGAAGAAGATTGTCCCCTGCTGCTATCTGTCTGGTCTATGGACTGCATTCCACATCTGAGAAGAGATGGCTTACACTAGGTAAAAGGGGCGGGAGGGGGAAACTTTATCCTTCAATTACTCTTGAACCACAACTCTGACAGTATTGAAATAACACTCTCTATGGCTCAAATACTATGAAGATTAATTGGAGCTGCTGTTTTTGTGAAACATTACTATCACTTTAAAGTGTAGCTTTCACCTTAATTAAAGTTTGCATATTTGAAAACTTCATTAAAAACTGCCTGTGTGTCATGTTAATCAAAAGACCAGAAAATGTTCAGTTAAGGAGATATTCATACTTGGTACCGTATGTTACTGTATGCTAATTGTGTTACCAGTGACATGCCATATGCTAATTACGCTTTTCTGTGAAGGTTCATATGCTATTGAAGCCTTTAGCTGACATTCCATATGCTAATGAAGGTTATCAGTGGCATTTCATATGCTATTGAAGCTCTGCACTAGGAGACTTGCACTGCCATTTTTCTCAGAAATAACAGGGTGAATATTTCCTATTGATATTTACATCTGCTGGACTATCAGTTAAAGTGTTAGTAATGTCCAACAAAAAGTTTTTTGCATTTAGAAGAGCGTAAAAAGCTGAGCTAAATGCAAAAAACGTATCTCTCAAACCTCTATGGTTTAAGAGATACAGGCGTTTTAAGTTCTCGGTCTCCTACTGACAGCTGTAAAGATTTGTGTCGGTCGACACGGAGGCGCTTGAGAAGTGCCGAGATCTCATTTCTTACAAGGAATCCCTTCATTGGAATGGTCTAAAATGTGTGCCTGGTTTTCAAGCACAAGTTTTAGACCATTCCAATGAAGGGATTCCGTGTAAGTAAGGAGATCTTGGCACTTCTCAAGCACCTCCGTGTCGACCGACACAAATCTTCTGTTGACAGCTTTACAGCTGTCAGTAGGAGACAGCAAACTGTAAACACCTGTATCTCTTAAACCACAGTGGTTTGAGAGATACGTTTTTTTGCATTTAGCTCAGGTTTTTAAGCTCTTCTAAATGCAAAAAACTTTTTGTTGGACATTACTAACACTTTAACATGACACGTGGGCAGTGTTGAATGAAGTTTTCAAATATACCACAAAAAAAAAAAAATTAGGGCAAGAGGTCCACACTAAGCACAGATAGATCCATCACAATGACTGATCCACTGATGAACAACCTATCATCAAACAGGGATATCCTGAAAATGTGACCTCTTAGTTTGTCCCCAGGACTAAAGTTGATAAACTCTTTCCAAAAATACCTAACCTATGCACAACTTCTGTGATTTCTGGAGCAATTAAAGAACAGCTCCGTCGGGGTCTGTTCTACAATAGGTTCCAAAATAGACCAAGGGAATTTTATGCACCTCTTCTATTTAAAGACAAAACTGCACTTACTGAAACCTTCTATTTCAAAGAGCACTTGAACAGTCAGTGTTCGATGAGGATTAGTTCAGGCGAGGTATTTAACGTGCGAGCAGCTCAATTTTAAAAGATGATCCTATTCTTCCAATGGTTACAGGTGACAGATTAGAAAACTCCCATCTTTTCATGAGATTAGAAATAATTCTCGTCCTCTGTGTAAGAGGCTGCAACAAAGTATGGTGGAAAGACAGTGGGGGCATGTACCAATCTGTCAGAGGATCTTGCATTGCAATAGTTCCCAGTGCTAGTGGCTGTAGGGGTGTCCAAGTTTGGTTCTCATGGGTATCGCAGGATGTTCCTGATTAAGCAAAGGTGAGTTAATCAGTCGTCCGTCATCTTGACTGATCTACCTGTGGTCAAGCTGGAAATCTCTAAATCCCTGGCTTGTTAGTTACCCTGAAGGACTGAACATGGACACACAGCACAAGTGTATGATAGTTTTAGTGGAAATATGGGAAGAGAGCCTCTAGATGCTGCAAGAGTACAGCTCCCATTGACTGGTAGGGAATGATGGAAGTTGAAGTCTAACAGCAGCCGGAGAGCCTCACGTTGCTTTGGTGCATTCATTTTTTGCCTGGCAGCAGCTGGAGGGCTGCATGTTGCACACCACTGCTTTAGTGCATTTATTTGTTGTCTGCAGCAGCAAAAGGGCTACACATTGCTTAACCTGACTTGCCGCACCCACTTCACAAGGTAATGGGCATGGCAGTGCAATCTACTCTAGACCAGTGGTTCCCAATCCTATCATCAGGGACTCCTAAAAGGCCATGTCTTTGGGATTTCCAGCTGGAGAGCGCCAACCTTGCTCTATCACTAATTATAAACTTGGTTTGACGTTCAAAGTCAGATTAATATGTTTCTGTGCTGATAACAAATATTAGCAAAACTAGTTGAAGAGCCCGTTGCACGGGCCACAGTTCCACTGCCAGCCGGTCGCGGGGCAGTCATGCACAGTAGAGACTGCCCGCGCCGTGGCTCATACAGAGCAGGATGCCAGCCGCGGCGTGGGCAGTCTCTACTGTGCATGACTGCGGCATTACGCACGTTTTAGCGAATTATTATACAGGATTAGCATTTTCTTAGGTTAGCAAAAGTCAATGTTTGATTCAGCTCCTGGGAGGTTATGCATTAAGATGTGATAAAGAGGAGATACCTTCTCTAGTGTGATAAACTCTCCTGTTCCTGTGTTATTTGAAAGGGATAGTAATGTTTCATAATAAAAGCAGCTCTAATTAATCATCATAGTATTTGGACTTTGGAGAGTGTTATTTCAATTCTGTCAGAGTTGTAGTTCAAGAGTAATTCAATGATAAAGTGTCCCCCTCCCGCCCCTTTTACTGATGTAACACTGCTCAGCCAGAGCAGAAGGGAGGTGCCCAGGTAGACTGCAGAGAGGGACAATCTTCAATTAAGATAAGGGAAAAACCTGAAAAACTTGTCAAGGGGGGCAGGGCTTTCATTGTTCTCATAGGAAGAAGATTGTCCCCTGCTGTTATCTGTCTGGTCTATGGACTGGATTCCCCATCTGAGAAGAGATGGCTTACACTAGGTAAAAGGGGCAGGAAGGGAAACTTTGCTTGTGAATATCTCTTAAACCATAAAGGATTGAGAGATAAGACTTATATCGTTCTTCATATTTTTTTAATCCCTACAAAATAAAATAAAGTTAAAACTAAGTATTACTATCCCTTTAAGTAGCCAATGCACTAAGATCTCTCAAGTTGAAGAAATCATACTGTATAAGCTCTATAGAATAACATAGGAACAGGAGAGTTTATCTCACTGGAGAAGTTCTCTCCTCTTTATCATTATCACACTTTAGTACACCTCCTCCTGTAGTCTATAACTAAAGGTCTTCCACAGAATAACATAGGAACTGGAGAGTTTATCTCACTGGAGAAGTTATCTCCTCTTTATCACACCTTAGTACATCTCCCCACTAGTCTAAAGAAGACACTTTGGGTCACATGCATAGACTCTGGAGAAAACAAACAGGATTATAGGGAATACATTTACCCAAAACTAACATGGATTTGAAGTGTTAGTAATGTCCACAGAAAAAGTTTTTTGCACTTAGAAGAGCTTAAAAAGCTGAGCTAAATGCAAAAACCGTATATCTCAAACCTCTATGGTTTAAGAGACACAGGCATTTAAAGTTTGATCTCTCCTACTGACAGCTGTAAAGCTGTCAGCAGGAGATCCGTGTCGGCCGACATGGAGGCGCTTGAGCAGAGCCGCAATCTTGTTATTTACCACAAATCCCTTCATTGGAATGGTCTAAAACGAGTGCTTGAAAACCAGGCAAATGCTTTAGACCATTCCAGTGAGGGGATTTGTGGTAAATAACGAGATTGCGACTCTGCTCAAGCGCCACCGTGTCGGCCGACACGGATCTCCTGCTGACAGCTTTACAGCTGTCAGTAGGAGAGATCAAACTTTAAACGCCTGTATCTCTTAAACCATAGAGGTTTGAGAGATACGTTTTTTTGCATTTAGCTCAGCTTTTTAGCCTCTTCTACATGCAAAAAAAAATTTTTTTTGGACATTACTAACACTGTAAATGGATATTTTGGCCTCTTGCATGCCTAAAGGGATAGTAACACTTAATATGTAAAAAAAAAAAAAAACACACACACACACACACACACACACACACACACACACACACACACATATATATATATATATATATGTACTCTTTAGTAATACAAGGGAATTCCCACTGCTGAAAGGTGTTTTATTCAAAAGTTATGGCATCACAGTGGCCCGAAATGTTGCACTGTCGCTGTTGCTACACCATCCTATGGACCGCTGTCTGTCTGCTGACCATAAATCTCCATAGGATGATGTAGCAACAGCGCCACTGTACAACTGCAGGCAACTGATATATTGCACCTAAAAAACTCAAGTTTGAACTGTAAAAACTTTTGACTAAAACACCTTTTACCAGTGGGAGTTCCCTTGTTTTACTCGGGGGGAATAAACCCTACAACATTTTGTTTTACATATTACGTATTTCTATCCCTTTAAGGTTTCAGTTGTTTTGCAGTGAGTTGGTGATATCTCTAGAATTAATGGGGTTAAAATACTCATTTAAAGCAATTTGGATTTTGGTTCTTAATGCCCCATTTGGTTTTGACCAAGTTGCTCTGCAACCAAAAATTAGATTGTAATCTCTGGAAGCCAGGAAAGGTCACCTGAAATGTTCTCATTCGAAGTGTAAATCGGGAACTCATTGTGTGAGAGAGTAAAAAGAAGCAAATTGGGCAGGTGCAATAAAATGAGTGAATAAAACCATAGTAACATAGTAAATTAGGTTAAAAAAAGACACACATCCATCAAGTTCAGCCTTTGTCTCATAACCCAGAGACATGAGATTAAATAGCTTTCCTGCTGCCAAATAAATTACCTTTATCAGACCTTCCTGATTTACCTACTAATACACAGTGTAACCCTGTATGTTCCCTATTGAAAGAAATGTATCTAATCTTCTCTTAAAAGTATCCATTGTATCTCCCATAACAACATCCTTGGGCAAAGAATTCCACAATTTAACAGACCTAGATTACAGGCCCTGGATTGGGACAAAAAATAGGCCCGGGCACTTAAGGCTGAGCAGCCCAATTTTATTTTTGAGCAGCCCATGGGGGGGGCACCTTCACTGACACTGACTGTCGCAGGGTTGGGCTGTCAGCCGATGGTGATCGTGGGCAGAGCTTATAATCACGTGCGGTGCGCCGCACGTTGAATGCCCGCCCACCAGGAAACTTGTAACGAGGTGGCCGTTTTCAGAAAGTGAAAGACGGCCCAAACTCGTTTAATGATTCATTTTTTTTTTTTTAAACACCCGGACCGGCCCACTGGGCAAATGCCCGGTATGTCCGAAGGCCTGCTGGATTCTATTACAGGTGCTAATTTTATCTCTGCTTTTATCTCCAGTTTTCCATACCTCCCAAGAGTCCCTCTTTAGGAGGGACAGTCCCTCTTTTAGACCCAAATCCCTCTGTCCCTCTTTCCCGCCCTGGTGTCCCTGTGTTTAGGAGATCAGACTGTGTGGTGTGTATATAAGTGTATCACATTGTTCTACAGCAATAAAACTCACATTATTATCTGTTTAAACATCAGTGTATGTGTTTATAAATTAGTGTGTGTAAATAAAATACTTTGGTCTTGTTATTTGTAATTTATTAGGTTACAAAAAGAGATGTCAATAGGTCATAAAATAGCCTAAAAATTCTCATTAATGCCCCACCCACCAGCCACACCCCCAGCAATACCTCCTAAAACACAAGTGTCCCTCTTTGGCAATCTGAAATGTTGGGAGGTATGGTTTTCCCCATAGACTTCAGTACGAAAATGTTTGATAAAACGGGTGTTAACATTTAGCACCTGCAAAAGAATCTAGCCCCTTACTGTAAAAAAACCCTTTCTCTGCTGAAGTCTAAACCTCCTTTCCTCTAATCTCAAGGGGTGTCCCCTAGTTATTTGATCAGGCCTTGGAATGAATACCTCACCACAGAGATCCCTGTATTGTCATCTCATATACTTGTACATTGTAATAAGATCTCCTCTTAGTCATATTTTCTCTAGATTAAAATGTAAAATGAGAGATATTCCCAGTCAGTTAATTAGATTATTTTTATGTGTTTGATTAATAGCCTGCAACAGCTGCAGATCTGACAACTAAATACTTCTGCTTTAAAGGAACAGTAAACAGCAAGCAGTAAGGATTTTCCTTCTGAGTAATACAAGAATTATCCTACAGCTGCAAGATTTTCCATTCAAAATGTATTTCCAGAAGCATTCCAAGGGTTAATCAAACTGCAATCAACATTGCCAACTAGTGGGTAAAATGCATTTTTTTACATAATGCAATTTATGGAAGAACACGAGTCTTAGACTGTGGCTGTCCATGGTAAGTGATAGGAATAGCACCACCTGGTGATCAAAATCAAAAATACATGTTTAAAGGAGCAGTAAACTTTTTTTTATGAAAACACATATTTTATAGAGCTTTTCCTGCTGAATAAAACAAGGGTACTCCCGTCGCTGTCAGGTGTTTTATTCAAAAATTATAGCAGTTTAAATAATCAGGAAGTGAATTTACTGTGTTTTCTTCCTGATAGTTCTAACTGACAGGAAGTGAATTTACTGTGTTTACTTCCTGATAGTTCTAACTGACAGGAAGTGACAGGCAGTTTCTATCACATTCTATGGAGAACTGTTATGTCTCTGACTTTTCTGACTTTCCTCTCCATTAGAATTTAACAGGAAATCTAATTAGAATTTGGCCACTAGAGGGCACTGGTAGTGTAAAAAAACATGGGTTTAAACTGTAATAACTCTGGAAATATAAATCTCTCAGCAGTGGGAGTACCCTTATTTTACTCAATAGGAAAATCCCTACAATATATATTTTTTCATAAAAAAAGTTTACTGCTCCTTTAATTTAAAAAAATAGCAGGGTTGAGCTGTAATTCCTTTTGAATTAAGTATTCCCCAGCAGAGGCAATACAATTGTTTTAATCGGCACTATAAAAATAGATTTCTAATAACAAAAAGTTTATATTATCTTTAAATTTATTTCAAAGTAGATGTGTTGCTAGATTCCCAAAATACTTTGGATTTCGGACCATCTTATTCATTGTTCTTAAACCTGTTTAAATTGTTACCAATATTGGGAACAGCAGAGTATTTACACTACTACATGCCTCAGGCTGGTACCAATATTTGGACCACTGACCTATTATTATTAAAACATTTATATTGTCCGGTTTAGTCTGTTGAATAAAACAAGTCTACATGCGCTGATGGAAGATGCTTTAGTTAAAAGTTATTACAGACCAAACTTACATGTATTTATTAATTTAGAGTTTGAATTCAAGAGTTTTTTTCTAGCCAGGCAGCACTGTTGTTGTTAAAGGGGAACTACCACCCCACAATAACTTAAGCTTGATTGATTGTTCATCTGGCGACTAGCTGCTTAGTAGCGCTAGTCGCCAGAAATATTACCCGGTTATGCAGATATCGGCGTTTTACCGATGGTGACAGGAGCAGGAAGCACGGACGTCTCTTCACAGTGACGTCCGTGCGCCTGCGCTTTCAGTCCCTTTTGAGCCGGCCGGCTGCAGGACCGGGTAATATTTCTGGCGACTAGCGCTATTAAGCAGCTAGTCGCCAGATGAACAATCAATCAAGCTTAAGTTATTGCGGGGTGGTAGTTCCCCTTTAATGTCTGTGAAGAGCTCTGCACAAGCTATTCACAGATGGCAGTAGCAATTGCGCCACCTAGCAACAAAACTTGAACTCACGCTATCAGAAAAATGCACGTTAGCTTTCTAGAATTGGATGTATCAAAAATGACCTACAACAGGGCTTATAATTTTAATTCCTTTGCTACTAGCCAGACCTGAAAAGTTACTCGCCACTGCAAGCCAAAACATACCCACCAGGGCTCAATTTCTACTCTCCAGGGCTAAATTTTCACTTGTCATTGGCTAGAGGCGAGTGGAAATTTTGAGCCCTGACCTACAGTATATATTTTTATAATTATGGTTTACTGTCCATTTAAACTTCAGATACAGGGCTTCAGTCACTTCTGCCATTACCCAGAATCCTCTGCTCTGAAACAAACCTGAATATGTGCATTTCATGCATGCATGCTCCGTAATGCTTGTTATGTATCTGAAATATGATATTATTCACAAAACTACAATGAATACAGCAAGGTAGAAGGGAAAAAAAGCATACAACTAGGATCCAGAATATAAGATCAGCATGGGAGGTCTAAAATTGTGTCTGTGTTCTGTTTGGTTTGCACTTCTTGTGAGAAATGGCTGCTTTCTGCACAGACAGGCAAACTGATGCCAAGCACGTTAGATGGGTGAGATATGTTCTTTCATCCGTTAATGGCTCTGCTGCTTGACAAATATAGGAGGGATCTCCATGAACTCTCCTCAGCAAATGCAGCAGATGTTCCTTAGGGAGCTTGGGAATCCATTTGTTCAGAATCTGGGGCACAAAATTTGACACTTCACAAGTCACAGATTTGCTTCCGTCGTTGCTGAATAAGTAAAACAGGTTACGGTTTCACACAAGCTCCCTTTTTTTTTCATTTACTTTGCTGAGCAGTGGCATGTTAAACAGAGCTCAATAAAACATACAGAACTAAGAGACCTGGGGTCAACATTAACCACTCCCTGCTGTGATCTGTCCTTGCAGCCGCACTGGAGAGATAATTATGAGCAAATAATTACAGGGTTAGCAAGAGAATCTGCTTTTTCTAAAAATAGTAGTAATTTTTAATTTACAGATTCCATATGTTGTAAGATTATTTTCTGGGCCACTGGAGAAAACATCTAGCTATGTTCTTACTTAAAGGGATAGTAATGTTTCACAAAAACAGCAGCTCCAATTAATCTTCATAGTATTTGGGCCGTGGAGAGTGTTATTTCAATACTGTCAGAGTTGTAGTTCAACAGTAATTGAATGATAAAGTATCCCCCTCCCTCCCCTTTTACCTAGTGTAACACTGCTCACCTCAGATGTGGAATCTGGTCCATAGACCAGACAGCTCACAGCAAGGGACAATCTTCTTACTGTAATCATAAGGAAAACCCTGCCTACCTTGACAGGTTTTTCCTTATGCTTACTGAAGATTGTCCCTCTCTGTGATCCATTCGGACAGTCTTGCTGCTCTGGGGTGAGTAGTGTTACATCAGTAAAAGGGGCAGGAGGGGCATACTTTATCATTCAGTTACTCTTGAACTACAACTCTGACAGAATTGAAATAATACTCTCCATTGGCCCAAATATTATGAAGATTAATTGGAGCTGCTTTTATTATGAAACATTACTATCCCTTTAAAGTCAGCAGGCTATATCTTGAGGCTGTCGTGCTGTGAGGAACTGGACCAATTCTTGAACGATCAAGTTGCACCATAGGGGGAAAATAATAAACTCCCCGTATTACATTGATTTACATGGGGCTATAACATCTTGAATGTTAGAGACGTCTCCAAAGCATAGTTAAGCATTGCTTGAGGGACCTCCCTAGCAGACAGCGTTTATAAAGACTACATAAATAGGCCATATCAACCTAAAAACAACAACGGTGACACTGAAACAAAATTTTAAAATCACCTCTATGTTCCAGTAGCCATGTTTTGTTTAGAAAGCTACAGCTGAAGCAATTTAGATGTACAAATTATGCTAATTAAGGCATGCTGTGTAGGCACTTCCTGTATTAGTCTTCCTGCTTTACTTGCCAGCAACTGTCATGTCTGCCTCCATGGGCATGACTTCCAACACTGATTGAAGATGTTTTCTCTTGAACCAAAACACAAGGATAAAATTCATAGAGGCCACTAGGATTTTCTGACCACATTAAGATATGCGTGTCTATATGTGAGTTGGGGTGGGGGGTTATTTTTAGGAGGTGTTAGATTTCCTTAAAATAAAAGTTTTTGTGCTCTTTAAAGTGAGGTCACACAAGACATCTGAAACATTCACATAATTAATGTAATTTTATCTCCTTAAAGGGATAGTAAGAATTCAGATTACAGATTGCTCAGAACGTTGAGCATGTGTAATAGTTATGTTCCGCGTAGAGCGACCACATGTCCTTGATTGGCCAGGACAGTCCCTGATTTTAAAAGTGTGTCCCATGTCCCTGGCAGCTCCCTTCAGGGACAATACAAAGTCCCAGAATGAAGACTCCAGGGAACGGCAATGCCCATTGCCTATTGTAACAGGAAGTTATTCCTCTGCTGGGCTACAGGAAAATGGCCTCCAGACAGAGATCTAAACACTAGAGGCAGACCTGAGCTTCGATCCTGACATCAAACATGAGTTTATGTGCAATTTTGTTGTAGTGTAATGCTAGTGTAAGGCTTTGGTAGTGCTGTGCATTTTCTTGTAGCCTAAAACAAGCATTGCTTTCTATTATAGCAGTGTTTATGTACCAGACAAAAAGCAAGTTTGCCCCCTGATATATAATGTCCCCTGCCGTATATTTGCCCTAGAGCTGAGGACATGTATTGTGCTGCTCTCATCTTGAAAGTGGACACATATTCTGCTGCTGTCATCTGGACAATGTCCCTGAATGGCAGAATGGAAATGTGGTCACCCTAGTTCCGCGATGTACCTTTGCCGCATAACTTGCTATTTACTGTGTAATATAATGTTCCCTGATGTCATGGTTTTTGTCCCAGACAGTGGATCATAACAACGGACAATCTTCACGCAGTATTAGGAAAAACCTGCCCTCCTTCGTCAAAGAGACCAGGTTTTTCCTTATACTGAATGAGGGAAGATTGTCCCTCATTGTGATCTGTCCGGTCAAGCGACCGGACTCAGAACTAAGGGAACGCAGCTTCACATCAGGGAAAGGGGTGGGAGGGTTCATCTTTAACATTATATTACACAATAACTAGCAAGTTTTGCGGCAAATGCACATAACGAAGCACAATATACATTTAAATATTTTACAAAGCAGACATACAGTAAGCAGACAACTTTATAATTATACTGTCAATACTGAGATATTTTTCAAAATCACCTATATTTATGTTAGCCATTCTTTAGTTAAAACTATAGTTTATGAGATATTTAGCTTTATTTATTTGTAAAATATCCAGTACTTCCTGGTAAGAAGTGGCAGTTGGGAGGGAGAGTAGAATGTTATTATCTGACACTCCATGTTGTCAGCCAGTACAGCCTAATGTGGTCAATGGACAAATAAATAAAGCTAAATAACTGATAACTCAAAATTCCAAATGATTGAAATGGGGCATTTAACCCCTTCAGTGAGAACGAGAGGTGCAATTCTGGAACAAACCAATTGCGCCACAGGGGAGAAACGGGAATTAGCAATTATTTAAATGCCACTTTTAACCCCTCGAATGCTAGACAGGTCTCCATCGCATTGCAAGGGGGTTAAAAGTGGCATTTAAATAATTGCTAATTCCCATTTCTCCTCTGTGGCACAATTGGTTTGTTCCAGAATTGCACCTCTCTTTCTCACTGAATACAGCACTAAGGGAGGAATGGAAGAAAGTGGCACATTCGCTATTTATAATGTACTTTAGATGGAATAACTAATAGTGTAAATATTACTGAATTACACGTTACTTATAAATTAGTAAACGTTTGCTATTTTTTTGAGTTTTTCAAAAAGTGGGCGTAGCTAACATGTCCGCCAGTTTGTGAGAGGATCAGCGATTGCGCCTAATTCAGCAAAGAAATTTGCAATCATTTTAAAGCTTCTGGTTGAGTGCATCATTAATTTAGGAATCTGCGCTGTTTAACGTAACTGTGTTGATGCGTTTGCTTTATCAACGTGAGCAATCGATAACAGCCCATACATTTATGGCTTTAACCCCATCCCGACAATGGACTTACCAGGTATGTCCTGCAAAAACTGTCACTTAGTAACAGAGGACGTACCTGTTAAGTCCCGGAAGTCCGGGTCTCCGTGCGGCTGCACGCCGTTCAGGGACTCCAGAATCATTTAGAAAAAAAACCCCAAAAAAACAAAGTTAGCTGGGCATTAAGGTGACAGCCACGTCTCATACTTGCCAACATTTTAAAATAATTTATGGGGAAACTTTTCCCCCGGGCGGTCACATTACAGAGCATCAGCAGTGCCCATAGCACTGTCTAGTGCAATGCCAGCAGTAACTCTCACATCACACTTTAAACTGCATGAGACCAGTACAACAGACATCACCCACATAAAAATAATAGTAATGTTTCAAAATAAAAGCAGCTCCAATTAATCTTCATAGTATTTGGGCCATGGAGAGTGTTATTTCAATACTGTCAGAGTTGTAGTTCAAGAGTAATTGAAAGATAAAGTATCCCTCTCCCATCCCTTTTACCTAGTGTAAGCTGCCTCCCCTCAGATATGGAATCTGGTCTCTTGATTGAACAGGTCACAGCAAGGGACAATCTTCTTACTATGAGAACATGAAAACCCGAAACCCACTGACAGGTTTTTCAGGTTTTCCCTTATGCTCACTGAACGTTGTCCCTCTCTGCGATCCATCCAGACAGTCTTGCTGCTCTGAGGTGAGCAGTGTTACATCAGTAAAAGGGGCAGGAGGGGGATACTTTATCATTCAATTACTCTTGTACTACAAATCTGACAGTATTGAAATAACACTCCCCATGGCACAAATACTATGAAGATTAATTGGAGCTGCTTTTATTTTGAAACATTACTATCCATTTAAAGAAACAAGACTAAGGGCCCATGGCAATATGAGGGGCCCGGCTTCATATGATGGGTCACAGACAGAGGCCCTGTTGTTACTTCCACTAACATCTTTATAGAAATGATACAAACATTCAAATACATGAAGGGATTCAACAAAGTGCAGGAGGTAAGTACATTTCAAATGAGTAAAAATGTTAGGACAAGAGGCCATAGTCTAAAATTAGAGGGATACAGGTTTAGATGTAATGTAAGAAAGTGCTACTTCACTGAGAGGGTAGTAGATAAGTGGAATATCCTAACAGCAGAAGTGGTAGAGGTTAATACAGTGATGGAATGTAAGCATGCGTGGGATAGGCATATGGCTGTCCTGAAACATAAGACAAGACCAAGGACCAAGTAAGGTTTGAGGTTTTTACAGTAGGAAAATGGGTGACTAGATGGGCTGAAAGGTTCTTATCTGTAGTAAAATGCTATGTTTCTATCTTGTGTCAGACACCCATTTTGTTGGAAGAGACCAGCAACATCCAGTTTCTCCAACTTCCATTAAAGCCACAATGCCAGTGCTGCTAACAGCACTAAGTGTCAGAAGTATCGGATCAAGAGCTGTGGGGCCCCAAACCGGAACCTTGCCTAGGGCTCTATGGATCCTTAATCTGTCTCTGCTGGGGACAGTGAGCCGAAAACAGGCACTGTGCTTGGAAATAAGGGAGGGTTGGCAGGTATGGGGTCTAGGAATGCGCAGATTATAAGGTGGGCTTGCCAGGGTGAAGCTGGTGGCACAGCCACACTCCGATCTGTGCCTTTAACACTGCCTTGATGTGGCTGTGAATCAGACAGACGGTTCCAGGGCACGCAGCCCACAGCATCTCCTGAGGGATAACTTGCCAGATGCTTCTGCACAAAACACCAATCTGTTTATGCAGGGACTCCCAGCACTGACACTAATAATGAGAGCGGGAGAGAGAGGCAAGAGGAGTACAGGAAATAAGCCGAGAAAAATCAACCCTTTTAACTCCGGAGAGGCGAGCGACACATTGCTCCTTAATGCACTGTTCAGCCCTCTGGTGTTCAAAGGGATAGACAGTAATTTAATTCAAGAAATCAGTAACAAGTTTAGACTGTAAGCCAGGGGCAGGCAAAGTATGGCCCATCCAGCAGCTGCTGCTAGGCCACAACTTCCATCAACAGCTCGAGGGCCTCACCGCCTACCCATGGTGTAAGCGGCCACTGGGGTGAGCACATGTCCTGGATTGCCCGGGACAGCCCCGGATTTTAAATGTGTGACCCTTGTTCTGGGCAGCTCCCTTCTTGGACAATACAAAGTCACATAATGAAGACTCCAGAGCACAGAGATCTGAACACTAGAAAGAGAAAGGCCAATATGCTACAGTGACAGAAAGTAATGTCTATGTTGGGCTACAATAAAATGGCTTCCAGACAGAGCTATAAATACAAGAGAACTGAGCCTTGATCCTGCCATTAGTCGGAAGCTTCAGTGCAATTTTCATGTAGTGTAATGCTGGTCTAAAGCTTTGGGCGTGATGCATATTATCTTGTAGCCCACCATAGGAGTCACTTTCTGTCACAGCAGTCAATGGGAAGTTCTCCCTCTAGTGTTTAGAACTCTGTAGTGCGCTCTTGTCTCTGCAGTGTCCCTGAATGGCAGAATTGAAATGCGGTCACCCTAGCGGCCACGTGCGGGGGCCGTCTGATCATACCTGGGAACTCTCCAGATTTGCTCTGGACACTTCACTTTTCAGAGTTAATTACCGAGAGCTGGGGGACGTTATGAGCTAAAGTGTGATAAAGTGGAGATGACTTCTCCAGTGTTATAAACTCTCCAAGTCCTATGTCATTCTATGGAGGTTATACACTAACAGCTCTCAAGTTGGAGATATCTTAACCCTTCGAGTTGCAGAGTGGTGCGCAATGCATTGCGCACCACTCTGGCACTCAAATGGTTAAAGGGATGGTAATGTTTCACAATAAAAGCAACTCAAATTAATCTTCATAGTATTTGGGCCATGGAGACTGTTATTTCAATGCTGTCACAGTTGTAGTACAAGAGTAACTGAATGATAAAGTATCCCCCTCCCGCCCCTTTTTACTGATGTATCACTGCTCACCTCAGAGCAGCAGGACTGTCTGAATGGATCACAGAGAGGGACAATCTTCAGTGAGCATAAGGAAAAACCTGAAAATCCTGTCAAGGGGGCAGGGTTTTCCTTATGCTCACAGTAAGAAGATTGTCCCTTGCTGGGATCTGTCCGGTCAAGAGACCAGATTCCACATCTGACGGGAAGCGGCTTACACTAGGTAAAAGGGGCGGGAGGGGGGATATTTTATCATTCAATTACTCTTGAACTACATCTCTGACAGTATTGAAATAACACTCCCCATGGCCCAAATACTATGAAGATTAACTGAGCTGCTGTTTTGTGAAACATTACTATCCCTTTAACATCTCTCAAATTGGAGATGTCTTAAAGGAATTTAATGAGTTAAAATCCCTGTTTACATCAATGGGAATTTGCAGCATTTTCACATTAATCCTGTGGCACAGATGTTGTGCTCCAGAACTGCACCTCTTTTGGCTTAACAAGTAATGCCCAGAGTGTCTACCTTCTGTTGTACAGTGCTACAGAATAAGTTGGTGCTTCATAAACAAAGGATAATAATAATAATAAAAAATAGCAGGTGACTATAGACCAGTAATAAAAAATAGCAGGTGACTACAGACCAGTGAGTCTCAATGTTAGTCCTTCGGGACACGAGAAGTCACATGTTCCCTGCTTGTTTACAAGCGAGGAATCAGGGGCTCAGTCATTTTGTTTGTACTACCTATGCTTGATTAGGGAGATCTTTAACCACTTAAGGACCAGAGGGGGTGGGCAATTTGTTGTCCACCCCACTGGTCCTTAAATGTTCAAAACCTAACCCGTCGGTGTGTCCCAGGGCCTGGTGTTACCGACTCTCTGATACTATTGTCAATATTTGTTATTTAAAGGAACATGAACACTTCAAATAATAGCCTCGTTATCTTGCTCCTACAGCCCTCCATATACTAATTCCCCATGGATCGGTTCCCTAAAGCGGATATCATGTCCTTGGAGATGAACATGATATTTTTGTTGCCAGATTCCAGGACCACAAATTCTCTTCGATTAACTCTTTTTAGGAAGAAATAGGAGGAGTTTAAGGACTTGGTGTCCAGCCACAAAAGAATCATGGATATCACATCATGTCCAGTACTAATCAATGATTCATTTTGCAGAACCAATCCACACAGATTTGATTCATAATGGCCATATTGTCTGCCCAGTTCAAGGTAAGTGGAAGTGTTCCATTAAGAGGCCTTACCTAGGTGAGAGTCATTAAAATGGCATAATGGTAGGTCTACATAATTATTTTTACAACGTATCAGAAGACATGGTCACAACATGCCGCAATTTGTGATAAGCAAGGGAAACTGCAGCATGGCGGGGGTGGGGTGGGGGATGCAAATGTTTACACTAGAGGCTGAGCCATTGAGATGGACATCTCAGTGGCCATTCACTGGGGGCTTCATGTGAGAGTCAGCCAGTCGTAGGTGTCTGCTCACTGTTTCTGGATCCCAACCCCTTCACGGTCTCGGTATACTGCTTGGACAAGGAGTAATTTAGGCTACTAGATGTGCCACAGTGATCCATCTGCCCTTTTGAACATAGCCAAAGAGGAAAAAGAGCCAGAGAAAAATAGATTTAGGCAGAATTTTATTCGGTTTTGTTAAATTATATATTACAAAGCAAAGCTCTCAATAATGAGTACAACGTGTATATATTCATATTATGAAACTCTTTATTGCCACTGTAAACCAAAATAATGTGTTATGAGGCCTTTTCTACTGGGTAAAGTAAAACTGGTGGGAGATTTTCCATTCAAAGGTATCGATTTTATATCCAACAGCTCTAAGTGGTGTCTAGAAGGCACATTTTTTTCTTTAAAGCAGAACTACCCCCCCCCACAGCAACATTGCCCCACATAATTCCCCATCTGGCGACTCGCTGCTCAGTAGCGCTAGTCGCCAGAATTATTACCTCGTTAAAGAGAATTCGCCATTGTTCCGGGGCTGACAGGCAGGATGGAGTGCAGACATCTTTCCATAGTGATGTCTGCCGTCCTACTCTGTCAGTCCCTTTTGGAGATGGACTGCTCCTACGAACACCTCCTACAGCCGGCTGGGACTGAGAGCGCAGGCGTGCAGACGTCACTATGGAAAGATGTCTGCTCTCCCTCCTGCCTGTCAGCCCCGGAACAATGGCGAATTCTCTTTAACGTGGGAATAATTCTGGCGACTAGCGCTACTGAGCAGCTAGTCGCCAGATGGGGAATTTTGTAGGGCAATTTTGCTATGGGGTGGTAGTTCCGCTTTAATGCATTCTATGGGCGAGTAGAGTCAGTGACTACAGCTCTCCATAATAAGTTATTGCAACAGCACCACCTGGTGACCACAATAAAACATGTTATCTATATTTAAAAATAAATGTTCGTGCTGAAATTACTTTGGAATAAAAAAACCTTGTTTTACTTGGAAAATAATTACACATTTTTTTTTCCATTTAAGAAAGATTTCTGCTTTTTTAAAAACCAG
The DNA here is from genome assembly GCA_037306005.1 of Rhinophrynus dorsalis. Lineage (NCBI taxonomy): Eukaryota > Metazoa > Chordata > Amphibia > Anura > Rhinophrynidae > Rhinophrynus > Rhinophrynus dorsalis. The sequence goes on along the minus strand of CM074727.1, from coordinate 23,779,994 downwards.
GTTTGTTCCGTTCTCATAAGTGTATAGACTGTGATGGAGGCCCTTGTTTCACCCCAGTCTGGATCAGCCATTTCTATCCTGTCATTATTCTTTTTTCCAGCACTTAGAGCTGTACTAATTGCTCCCTGCAGCTGAAGCATCACAAATAACAAGTGGACTTTTAATCCTGCGTTTGATGTAACATTTATGCACAGCGGTTTGAGAGAGGTCTGTCCCCGAGTCACCAAAGAAATGCCGGGCGTAGTGCATAATGACATGTGTGATCAGTCAAACTAATCGAGCTGTCCCCTAACATCTCTCCTTGCTCACAGGTTGTGTGACAAATGTTGGGAGCGAGCACACTGGTGATAAATGGCACACCTGCTCGAAAGCAACACACACTTAAGCACTTCTTCCTGTACATGTGCCAAAGGCATGTGTGTCTGCAAGTCTCTGGGATGCGACCCGCAAGGTTTGCCCTTAATTATATGTAATAAGTCTTGCTACGTAAGCCGGTAGACACATTAATGTCACGGTCATCTGTCTCAGTCACAGACAAGGAAGGAACAAGGGTCAGTCATGTGTAAGTCTGACTGCTGTGGGAGAAAACAGGCAGGGCATCAGTCACTGATCGAGATAAAGGGAGCAGCGTGCACAGCAAGAAGCAAACCCCATTGACTGAAATGGCTTTTAACCCTTTGAGTGCACCCCTCTGGCACTCAAAGGGTTAACCCCTTTACTGCTAACAAGGTATCCAACGCATTGCATTCAAGGGTTTAAAAATGCAATTTCAAGGAAAATAGGATTTGAGTCTTACCTGTTAAATCCTTTTCTCCATACAGGTCCATACAGGTTACTGGTAACTTTGGGTAGGCGATCCACCCCTTTAAGTAGGCAGGAACAATTCTAGAAATGACTGCAGGGGGTGGAGCCTACCTTCCCTCCTTGGCTGCAGCTAGCCAACCAGCTCCAGAAAGAGTTGAGACACTAACTATGACTAGATAGTGGAAGGAAAGAAGACTCCTGTGAGCGTGACCCCGAAGGACCCCCACGGTCTGCCACAGGAGAGCCATGCATGGTCTCTTGACAGGGTGGGAGACCAGTAACCTGTATGGACTAAGAGAAAAGGATTTAACAGGTAAGACTAAAATCCTCTTTTCTCTGTCGTCCAATACAGGTTACTGGTAACTTTGGGATGTCCAAAAATTTAGTTTTCCAGAGGCGGGAAGTAAGGCAAGGACCAGGCGCAAGGCCCCCAAAGTCACCAGAGCAGATATGAACCATCAGATCAGAGATAGCCCAACAAAACAAATGAAGTGTCAACGGACACTGAATAGGGGTAACAACACCCCAGGAACTGTTACACAGCACAATGAACTAGAGCCAACAGGGCTCAAAAGTGAAGGAAGCACCAAGAACCAAAGAAGATCCTAGACAGGCAAAACTGCCTCCAGGATTTTCCTCCCAAAGATGGCATCAGCCGATGCCAACACATCAACACGGTAGTGCTTCGAAAAGGTGTGCACAGACGACCAGGTGGCAGCCCTGCACAAATGATCAGCAGAGGCCTGATTCTTGTAAGCCCAAGAGAACCCAATAGATTGAGTAGAATGAGCTGTAACCCTAAAAGGGACAGGTTTCTTCCTCAGCTCATAAGCCTTACAAATAGTGGACTTGATCCAAGAAGCAATAGTCACTTTGGATGCAGGTCTTCCTGTCCTGGGACCCTCAGGAATGACGAACAGCGCGTCTGATTGCCTGATAGACTCAGTGCGATGTACATAAAACTTGAGGCAACGCACCACGTCTAACAAGTGGAGATCCCTCTCCTTGTCAGAGGTGGGGTCAGGGCAGAAAGAGGGCACCACAATCTCCTGATTGATGTGGAACTCCGAAACCACCTTGGGAAGGAACTCCTGAGAGGTGCGAAGCACCGCCTTGTCCTTGTGAAACACCAAAAACGGTGGTCTACAGGACAGAGCATGCAACTCCGCGACACAGCGAACAGACATGATCACCAGGCGAAAGGCCATTTCCCACGTCAGAAGGCGTAGAGGAATAGTAGCCAGGGACTCAAAGGGAGGGCGCTAAAGGACACCCAGAACCAGATTAAGATCCCACTGAGGAGCAGGAGCCTTAAAGACAGAGCGATTATGAGCAATGCCCTGGAAAAACACCTTGACATCAGGAAGGATAGCAATGCGCCTCTGAAAGAAAACAGAGAGACCAGAAGTCTGAACCTTAAGGGAACTCAAACTGAGGCCCTTATCCACACCATCCTGCAAGAAGGCCAAGACCGTGGCAGATCAAATTCCCTATCAGCACACCAAGATAGGAAGGTCGACCAGACACGATGGTAGGCCTTTGAGGAAACTGGCTTGCGAGCACTAAGCATGTAGCCACCACACCGGAAGAAAAACCTTTCTTTATCAATACTGAGGATTCAATTTCGAAGCCGTCAAAGCTAGATGATGAACATCCTCTTTCCACAGGTAACCCTGGAGGAGAAGATCCAGACGAGAGGGGAGTTGGAACGGCTCCGCCACTGACAGATTCAGAAGCTCCAGAAACCAAACTTGTCGAGGCCAGTACGGAGCAACCAGAATGACTGGGCAATGCTCCAGTCGCAATTTCCATATCACCCTGTGCAACATAGGAAGGGGAGGGAAGATATAAGCCAGAGGAAATAACCAAGGAATGGACATGGCATCCACCGCTAGAGCTAGAGGATCCCTCCAGTGACAGCAGAACATTGGAACCTTCCGGATGTGTCTTGTAGCCATCAGGTCAATGCAAGGAAGACCCCACTTCTGAACAATGAGGTTGAACACCTCTGGATGCAGTTTCCACTCTCCGCTGTCCACTGTGTGTCGACTTGAGGAAGTCTGCCATGATGTTGTCTACGCCTGGAATGTGCATTGCGGATATGGCAGGAACGTATTCTTCTGCCCAGGACAAAATAGCCTTGACCTCTAACCAAGCGGCGAGACTTCTTGTTCCACCCTGCTTGTTGATGTAAGCCAAAGCCGTGGCGTTGTCGGACTGAATCCGAATTGGGCATTCTTCTAGCTGGGGCGTCCAGTGACGAAGGGCATGAAATATCGTCCGAAGTTCCAATACATTGATGGGAAGGAGAGATTCCTCCGGAGACCACCGTCCCTGAGCACTCAGGCAACCCAGGACCGCTCCCCAGATGGAGAGGCTGGCATCTGTCATCACCGTGGTCCAGAAGGATATCAGGAAGGACTTGCCCTTCAGGAGATTGGAGAGGTCGAGCCACCATGACAAACTCAGTTCCACATGAAGAGGGAGGGATACTGACGTCTGCAGAAGGTCCGGCTGACCCTTTCATACCTGGATCACAAACCGCTGGAGCTCCCTGGTGAGAGCCATGGCAAAGGGGACTGCTTCCATGGTGGAGATGAATTTCCCCACTAGAGAGGATAGCTTCTTGGCTGGAACTGGATCTTGAGCTAGAACAGCCGAAACCCTGTGTGTGATCTGGTGATCCACTTCCTCCGTGAGAAACACCATGCTCTGCTGAGTGTCGAAGAGAAAGCCCAGGAAGACCAGACACCAGGCCGAGACAACTTGTCCAAGATGATGATCCACCCATGATGGGTGAGAGCGTGAATGCAGTCCCGAACCTGCTGACGAAGAAGTTCCGCAGAGGGGGCTTTCAGAAGCAGGTTGTCCATGTATGGAGTAACTTTGACACCATCCTGGTGGAGGACAGACATTAAGGCTCCCAGAACACGGTTGAAGACCTGAGGCGCTGTAAACAGACCAAAGGGAAGAGCGGAGAACTGAATATGCCCTTGGTCGCAGGTAAATCTGAGAGACTGACGGCTCTCTGGATGAACGGCGATATGTAAATACGGGTCCTGAAGGTCCAGAGAAGCAAGAAATTCCCCTGGAATCATAGCAGCAATCACTGTCCTCAGGGACTCCTGGTGATAATGGGACTGGATCACAAAGGAATTGAGATCCTTCAAGTCCAAAACTGGATGACAACCGCTGTCCTTCTTGGACACTACGAAGAGGTTTGAGTAAAAACCCGTACCTCTGTCCTGAACTGGAATGAGTTCCAGAAGATCCTTGTCCAGAAGAGACTGGATAGCGCCGTTGAAGAGACAGCGTTTTTCAATGCCCCGGGGCATTTGAGAGGGGGAAAAAGTGAAAAGGAAGAAGAAAGGCGAAAGGGATCCTGTAGCCTTCAACCACAACTTGTAAAATCCACGGGTGCACCACTGAATCTCCCAAATGCTGTGATAGTGACGAAGATGACCACCTACAGCTGAATGGGGACCCGGGTTCGGCTAGTCATGCCGAAGATGTCTTGGAAGCCTTGGGCTTGGAGGAGACCTTGGGCTTCCATTGCTGTTTGGGCTTGGAGGAGGCACGTGGAGCTGAGGGAACCGCATGGTTCGCTGGACATGTCTCAGTCTGAAAGGGAAGAAAAAACCTGTTATGCTGGAGAGGAGGTTTCTTCCAGGGGACCAAGGGCAGATGAGTACTCTTACCCCCAGTGGCCTCACTGATCACATCCTTAAGAGCTGGCCCAAATAAGGATGTACCCTGAAAGGGCAAGGACAGCAAGGCTTTCTTAGAAGCGGTGTCAGCAGCCCAAATCTTGAGCCAAAAGGCTCATCTGGCAACCACAGACATGGTGGATACCCTTGCCACCAGACAGATAGCTTCAAATAAGGCAGCAGAAACATAGTGCTGGGCCTCAGATATGTTGGCAGGAAGCTGCAACATATCCGAAGATGAATCACCTCAACGTACAGCTAGGGTGAGTTGTTCAGTCCAGACTGCAATGGCCCGGTTAACCCATACCGCAGCGAATGCTGGACGCATGGCAGTACCAGCAGCGGCAAAAATGGCCTTGAGGGAAACCTCAAGCTTCTTGTCAGTCCAGTCCTTCAGAAAGGACGCATCAGAAACTGGTAAGGTGGTAGTCTTAGATAGCCTTGAGACACCTTAGGGGGATGACCCCATTAAGCAAGCGCCTCCTCAGAAAAGGGGTAAAGCTTAGCAAACTTCTTTGAGACAGAAGGCTTTCTGTCTGGAGATTTCCACTCATCAGCCACTAGGCAGTCCAGAGTGGGGTTAGGTGGAAAACAAGTATGGGACTTTATAGGCTCCTAGAATACATCAGAGGGATCTGAAGAAACCTCCTGAACTGGGGGAATGTTTAGCGTGTTTAAGACGGCCCTGATCAGGCCCTCAGCTGAGGGTTCTGGATCAACCTCAAAAGGATCCCCAAAAAGTTGAGAGGAGCCCAGAGCAGAACATTCCTCAACATCTGAATCCACCAACAGTTCCTCTTCAGAGGAATTTGAAACATCAGGTACTCCTTGCGGTTTGAGCTGGGAAGATCTGACTGAGGAAGGGGTTTGTCAGGAATGGAAGACCCCCTGTAACTGGGATGGAAAGAGCTGCAACGTAGACCTGAGGTCCCTGGTAGCAGCCTTGAACTCTTGCACCCAAAATGGCTCTAATGCATGGCTGGAGGTCCCTGGGAGAGACTCAGGGACATCAGAACAGGCTAGGCATAAATGACCTGAGAATTCTCTAGGTAACCCTGTATGACATGAGGAGCAATGCGCAATGGGGGATACAGAGACCCCAGCGTCCTTAGTCTTAGGCCTGGCCCCAAGCTCCAATGGAGTAGACATTCTCACAGTGTCAACAACGTTCAGAATAATTAATCACCCAATTTACAGTGTGTAAGATTAAAATTTCACCCCAGAAATCGCTAAAATACACTTATCTGACAGGGTTAATCTGCAAAGGAGAGAAGGAGAGTCCAAGCCCTGCGTAGGATACTCGTTCTGTAAAGCTCACAAGATGGCTGCCGCAGCGGGAGCCAATCAGAAACGAGAACGTGAAGCAATCGCTCATGGGAAATGTAGTTTTCCCAGAAAGAGTACCCCAACAGTGCCCGAAGCCCCCTGAGCCCCCCCAACACACTTGCAATGTGAACCGGATGATAGAGCAAGGTCAGACAATTAAAATGAGTCATCTCTGAAGTCGCTAGGTTGAGCGGTTGCAGAGATATGTCCCAAACTGTACAGTCCCATAGAAGTGAATGGAGCATTGGTGTCTATGCGGTAAAGCACACCTTTACTCAAGTTTATCAAAGTTAGAACTGAGAAATAAAAATACATGAAACATAACTAGAACATGTAATCAGACCCAGAAAACACTGAACCCAGTAGGGAAAGTGCCAATAACCACCCCAAAAGATGTCAACCAGCAGTTAAAGGGTTAATTTACCACATAAAGTTGCTCCAAACACTGACAGACATAACAGAAAGACCCAGTGAGTGCAGGAGTGTGCAATAAGAACTCCCAGGAATAACCCCTGTGCGGAGGGGCACTGTGGGACAAGTGGACCTGCAGCACTCAAAGGGTTGCTCACCTTTCCTGCAGATCTTGTCTTCAGATTACCGTGTAGTAAGAAGTAACCTCAGTGTGTAACTCCTGGGGAAGCACTTGGAATCAAGATTTTCCCCCCAGGGCTTAAGGTCCACAAAAAGCACCTGGACACTGAGCTAGCCACATCTAAGGGCATTGTCAGTTATTGTAATCCGCCTAATGGTGGTATTCCATATCTAACAGAAAAATAAAAAAGATTCTAAAACTATAACAGAACTGTTCTCTTGCCTGTGTTATCTTCACCAAGGTACAAATCTTTCTGGAGCTGGTTGACTAGCTGCAGCCAAGGAGGGAAGGTAGGCTCTACCCCCTGCAGTCATTTCTAGAATTGTTCCTGCCTACTTAAAGGGGCGGATCACCTACCCAAAGTTACCAGTAACCTGTGTTGGATGACAGAGAAATTGAGATTTTCCTCATTTTTATTTGTCTCCTGAGATGCAATTAGGGTGGCATAGCAACCTCATTGAGGCCTGAGTTCACAGTGCTAATCTACTCTTATTTAATGTTTAATGGAACAATTATGAAAAAAAATATCTATTGTCATTTTTTCCTGCAGTGCAAAACATACTCCCTCTGCTGGTAGATGCTTAATTCTAGAGTAATTACAGCTCACACCTTTCATGTTTTTTTTTCATTAAACTACAACTTTCCGGTGGGTCACTAGGCGGCACTGTTGCTATCACTTACCATAGAGTGACCTAAGTGGCATTATAAATGAATTGCCTTCTAGAGACTAGTTGTTTCTTCATAACAGACGATTACTGCTCCTTTAAAGAGAAATGGTTACCTTACAAATGGCAATGATAGTGTTTGTAAAATGTTAATGATATAAAATATATAATTTTAAACTTAGTAAAACATAATAAATTATAAGAGTTAAGTCTTGTATTTACACCTGCCTCTGATGAATTCTGGTTCTCTATGCAATCTCAAAATCCTGGTATTTTGTTTATGGAGGAACTGTACCTATGGTTAATTAGCTCTTAATTTGTATAACATGTTAATATACAGGTTCACTTTTAAAATGTTGCACTGAAAAGTGCATGATATGAAAAAGAGCATTTACCAGGTCGCATTGATGATAAGGGCGACATGAGAATCTCGCCCTGCATGAAAAGCTTGAGATTCTCATGTCGCTGGCTTAAAACTCGCTTCAACCCTCAATGTACCTCTCGCTGAATGGGTTAAAAAAAACAAAGCAAAATTTGCAGAGAGAGTGAAGCTCCAGAAATCTCTGCTGCTGAGAGGACGAGGATAAAAAAAGCTGAGGACACTATTTCACATGGTGGGTTGAAGTGAGTTTTAAGCCGGCGACATGAGAATCTCACACTTTTCATGCAGGGTGAGATTCTCATGTCGCCCTTTTCATCAGTGTAACCTGGTGAATGTGCTGTTTCATATCACACATTTTTCAGTGCGACATTTTAAAACAATACCAATATATATAGGTAGGCATCCTTCATTCAACAGTCAGTCATATATTTTATTCATTTTTTTTGCAGTATGTAGCAATAACATTTTTTTAGGACTAAAGCATTTTCCTGTTTATAGTGATCTCTGCCTTTCCTAGGCTAGCCTTCATCCTAACAAACAATGAGCTTCAAGTGGATGTGTCACTTATGGACAACATCCCATAAATAGTTAGGTGACATAGCCAATACGATGAAAACGTTAATTATTTTTTTACTTAAAGTTTTGATTTTGCTTAAATTTAACTTACAAAGTTTGTGATGCAGCCACTTCCATGAGCTCTGCCTCAGCTCCCCTCCCTCCTCCGATGACGGAGGCTTCTGTCTGTAAGTTGGAGCGGTGGAATTGGCAGAGATCGATATCTAGCCAATGAGAGCGCTCCAGCTTACAGACAGAAGCCTCTATCATCGGAGGAGGGAGGAGAGCAGAGGCAGAGTGACGGACTGCAGTCTATATGGAAGTGGCTGCAGCCCAGACTTTTTTAAAGGGATAGTAATACTTCATTTTATCTTTATTTTATTTTGTAGGCATTAAAAAAACATGAAGAACGATATAGGTCTTATCTCTCAAACCTTTATGGTTTAAGAGATATTCACAAGCAAAGTGCCCCCCCCTGTTCAGTCAGATCAAAAGGGAGGTGCCCAGGTAGACTGCAGAGAGGGACAATCTTCAATTAAGATAAGGGAAAAACCTGAAAAACTTGTCAAGGGGGGCAGGGCTTTCATTGTTTTCATTGTAAGAAGATTGTCCCCTGCTGTTATCTGTCTGGTCTATGGACTGGATTCCACATCTGAGAAGAGATGGCTTACACTAGGAAAAGGGGCGGGAGGGGGAAACTTTGCTTGTGAATATCTCTTAAACCATAAAGGTTTGAGAGATAAGACCTATATCATTCTTCATGTTTTTTTATTGCCTACAAAATAAAATTAAGTTAAAATGAAGTATTACTATCCCTTTAAGTTAAATTTAAGCAAAATCAAAACTTAAAATAAAAAATAAATAGCATTTGCATCGTATTGCCTATGTCACCTAACTATGGGATGTTGTCCATAGGTGACACATCCACTTTCAATACAATCATGGATTGTAAGGGTTACGCATTTTTATCAATCTTTATCAAACTGCAATCAGAAACAACTAGCAGTGCACTGCCAGAGAGATCAAATGCTCAAAAATAAACGATATAGATCAGGTGTTGCTTGCTATTCCTGGTCCTCAAAAAATGACTACCAACAGTGATTGTTTTCAGGATATCCCAGCTTCTGCTCAGGCTAAATAATTAGTGGCACGTGAACTTTAATTCATGCATTAGATTAAGCTGAGATATCCCAAAAGACATGCACTGCTGGTATCGCTTAAAGACTAGGGTTAGCTACTCCTGAAACAGAAGCAACTGACTGCTGTGTGAAGGATTATTATCTAAGTGAATTATTATGTGAACCCCTTTACGATCTGTTGCACATCCGACAGTTAACCCTTTGAATGCCAGGTGGGTATGCAACGCATTGCTAAGCCTTTTTTTTTTTTTATGCATTAGATTCAGGGGTCACCGAGTGGCCGGGGACCCCTGAATTCCATGATGTGCCAGGACCATCACCGGTCCTTAACGCAAGTTTACCCATGACAGTCCTGGCACGTTATATGTTCTTAAAGGGTTAAACAGAATAAGAGCCATTTATTTCTAAGGTCCAGTTCTCCATTAACACAGCCTCACTTTAGAACTGTGACATTCTGCCAGGTTGAACTCATGCCAGTAGACACCTGTTTAGAATGTCTATGGGTCAGAGACTGACACATAGAGGCTAATGCAGAGGAGGAAATGGAGTAATTCTTAAGACAAATAAAGAGTGCTACTGATTTAACTGGGCATTTTAATATCTTGAATGCTAGAGAGGTCTCCAAAGCACTGCGAACCTCTGTGACATTCAAGAGGTAAAAAGATGCATTTAAATCAGTGAGGATTTTGGGCTGTTTTATTTGCCCCAGTGCTGTCTTTTGAGAAGCCTTTTTACATTCTAGAATATGGGGCCATATTCAAGAGTTTAAAACTGAAATTAAATCAATGGAAATTTGGGGGATTTTTATATGTCCCCTTTGGTGTATTTGGCTACAGAATTACCCTAGGGGTTGTAGATGCACTAAGGCGTGATAAAGAGGTGATAAAGCGGAGATGACTTCTCCAGTCATATCACTTCTCCAGTTCCTATGTTATTCTATGGAGCCAACGCACTAAGATTTCTCCACCTTGGGAGATCTTAGTGCATGACAGGTTCTAAAGAATAACATAGGAACTGGAGAAGTAATACCACTGGAGAAGTCATCTCCGCTTTATCACCTCTTTATCCCTCCTTAGTGCATAACTCCTTGTAATTGGGGGGAGTGTATGTATATATATATATATATATATATATATATATATATATATATACAGGGCTTATAATTTTAAGTCCTTTGCTACTAGCCAGACCTGAAAAGTTACTCGCCACTGCAAGCCATAACATACCCACCAGGGTTGAATTTCTACTCTCCAGGGCTAAATTTTCACTCGCCATTGGCTAGTGGCGAGTGGAAATTTTGAGCCCTGTATATATATGAGAAAATCACAACACATGATGGGCCAAAACAAATAAATATGACCATGCCTTATATTTGAGGAATTTCTTTTAATCGGGCTGCCCGTCAGGGTGGTGCTAGCACAATATAACATCCATCCAGCAGCAGCATGTTTGAATTTGCCACCTCTTCCTTGCTTGCTTCTCTATATGCTTTCAGGACCTACCAGGTCTTGTTTTCCAGTGGTGCAAGCGGACATGAGTGCTGAAACGTAACATCACATTTTGGTTTTACTATGTAATTGTGCATTGGAAGATAGGACCTGGCAAGTCCTGAAAGCATATGAAGAGGAAAGCAAAGAAGTGGGTGGCAAATTCAATCATGCCGCTCGCCAGATCAACGTTCCACTTGGCACAGGTGGGGTGAAAAGCAGGAAAGGGGAGGGACGCACAGACACACAAACAAACACACAGACTACATGGTTGCCTTATATTCACATTTTTTCCAAATAAAAACTAATATTGGGTTAAGGGGGTTTGCCTTAAATTAAGGGTCACCCAATATTTGGGCAAATACGGTTAACCCTAAGTGCATAAGCTTATATTTTAAAACACTAAAACGTATTAAATATATTCATATATGGCTTATGATTTTTTTAGTAAAAAGCTGCAACATATATTAAGACATTGCTCTCTGTTTACCAGTGATACACTAAATCATCAGTTTCAGCCATAGACAGCGAGGGAACAAGGATCAGTCTTGTTAACGTGCAAGACCGGATTTCCAATAAGGCACTGCAGGAATCTGCATAAAATTCTAACGTTTCAGGGGAAAAGTTTCAGCTGTACTGGACACTCCCAAATTCTGAGCTGTAGATATGGCCAGAACCCCTTGCAATAGACTTGGCCAGTTTATATATTTATTTTGTAGATTCTCGGTTTATATATCCCTTCACCATCCATTATTTAACTCCTTGTATACTAGAAAGGTTTCCAGCACACTATGAAGCAAGGCGTTGCAACATCTCTATCATGCAAAGGTTTAAACAGAAGGAAAAGCTGGCCCTGCTCTCTCTAGAGTTTACACTCTTGTCACATTTATCAACACAAAGCGGTGAACTGCTGGAGGAAAACAATGGTTCCGTATTTACTACACAAAAACCTCCCATTACTTGCAATGAGAATTTTTTTTTGGATAAATTTGGAACATTTAGTCTGTCTCAAAATTGCTCATCTTTTGCGTTGATAAACGTGACCCATTGTCAAAGGCACAAGTGAGGGTTACCGAGTTTTACTGAGTGGTTGGGTCTGTCTGTTTGACTCCGGATACTAGAAGGGCGCGTAGATCGGCAGGAGTGGTGACGGGTAGAGAGCATGAGAAGCTCTCGCACACATAGGCGGTAGCTTTGCCATCTTCCCGGTCCAGAGTAGAGAGAAAAGGCAGTTGGCGATACAGGAAACTGGTATGTGTCCCATCTGCAAGGATCAGCACCTGAGAGAGACATATAGGAATGGACAAATGTAATAATTACCCAGAGTCACTGGGGGGGGGATGTACAAATCCACTGGTGCAGATCATGTTCTACACTGGGATGTTGGCTTCCTAATTATGAGGCTGCACAATTGGGGATGTCCTATAGCGTATGATCACTACAGTGAATACCGGCGCACACACTATGATGTCATGAAAACTTCAATGAACAACTCCCCTTTAGTATCGATACACTTGTTTGCCATGCAACATGTTAGTACATAGCGTTAAACAAAGCACAAAGAAAGTTCCAAAACACCTATACACTTAGAGGTAGCGGCATTAAAGAGATAATAAAGTTTCATAGTATTTGGGCCATGGAGAGTGATGTTTCAATACTGTCAGAGTTGTAGTTCAAGAGTAATTGAATGATAAAGTATCCCCCTCCCGTCCACTTTTACTGATGTAACACTGCTCACCTCGGATGTGGAATCTGGTCCCGTGACTGGACAGGTTGTAGCAAGGGACAATCTTCTTACTGTGATCATAAGGAAAACCCTGCCCTCCTTGATAGGTTTCTCCTTATGCTCACTGAAGATTGTCCCTCTCTGCGATCCATCCGGACAGTCTTGCTGCTCTGAGGTGAGCAGTGTTACATCAGTAAAAGGGGCGGGAGGATGATACTTTATCATTCAATTACTCTTGTACTACAACTCTGACAGTATTGAAATAACACACTCCACAGTCCACATACTATGAAGATTAATAGGAGCTGCCTTTTTTGTGAAACATTACTATCCCTTTAAGAGGAGAATCTTAGTAGCTTAGTAATTTGGTTTTAGGCAAATGTAAGGCTAAGAAATCAGTCCCAGAGTTTATTTTACAGTGGAATTGCGTTAGTACTGTGATGGTAAATGTGTGGCTCTCCAGCTGCTGCGAGGCCACAACTCCCATGATGGGAGCTGTATTCTCGCAGCAGCTGGAGAGCCTCATATTGCCTATCCCATTATTAGCATAGCCTCCCTACAGAGTATAAAATAGAAACAGTTTTTTTCTCAGACACCCAGATTAACCTCCTCCTGTAAATGTTTTGGGGGCTGGTATATTACCCCTGTCTGGGATCCCTACAATTGTACATTAATTTATAGAGCGACAACTGGCATTTTGTAAAAGAAAAAACCTTATATAATGAATACACTCCTCTCTGATAAGCTGCTGTACTAGGTCCTTCACAGTGATTCTCTCCTCTCATGAGAAACAAGGTTAAAGCAATGACCCGCAGGACAAACAACATAGTCCAGCACCTGGAATTAAAGGGATAGTAATACTTAAGTATTACTAATCCCTATAGCAAAGTACTACTTAAAAAAAACGTATTGCCCCCAGTGTCATCTCTCAAACCTTTATGGTTTGAGAGATAATTGCTTCTAAAGTTGCCCTCTCCCTCCCCCTTCCCCGTAGTCAGCATTCTAGCTGACTGAAAGGAAGAGAGTCATACGACTTTCAGGTGGCTCTCCAGCACAGCCGGATCGCGTTACTAAAAAAAAAAAAACTTTCACTGAAATGGTCTTCTACGTGTGCTTGGCTTGCAAGCACACGTAGAAGACTGTTTTAGTGAAAGTTTTTTTTTTAGTTAACGCGATCGCGGCTCTGCTGCAGAGCCGCCTGATGATCTCTGACTGGATTTCCCTGAGTCAGCTAGAATACTGACTACGGGGAAGGGGGAGGGAGAGGGCAACTTTAGAAGCGATTATCTCTCAAACCATAAAGGTTTGAGAGATAACACTGGGGGCAATACGTTTCTTTTAAGTAGTACTTTGCTATAGGGATTAGTAATACTTAAATATTACTACCCCTTTAAAGGGAAACTAACACTTTATAATGAATTTTTACTTTAGCCATTCCTTATCTACAACTATAGTTTAGGAGCTGTTTCGCTTTATTTGTTTGTTTTTGCAGATTAAGTAGGACTAGCTGGCACAGCCTGGAGTGCCAGAATCTATCGTTCCACCCTCACTCCCAACTGTCACTTCCTAAACAGGAAGTACTGGTTAATTTACATAAACTGACAAATATAGCTAAATATATAAAATATAAAACTATACTTTTAAAGAAGGAATGGTTTTTCATAAAAACCAGATGATTTTGAAAGAACTTTTCAAATCACCCAAGTCATTATAAAGAACCGTATGTTCAAAAGAAAAATGGAGGTGTTCTGAGGCAAACCATATAAACTGAAATATTCCTATTGATTCCAATAGGGATTTTAACCCTTTGAATGCTAGAGAGAACTCCAATGCATTTAAATCAACAGGGATTTATCGTTCTGTCCTATAGTGCAAATGGTTGGACCTTACAACCTACAATTTCTCAGCCCAAGGATGATAGGGATTGTAAGTCCAACCACTGTCAGAAAAATCAAATGTTGCCTGCCCATAATCTAAGGCTGTAATGATTCCCAGGCAGCCGTGCACTGTGTATTTATCCTGTGTGTCCTATACTGAAGCTCTGTGATGACAACCTTATTGGCAGTGGGTGGGTGAGAGGCTGAACGCCCCATCTCCTGGCTGTATTGTCTTTCACTCCTGCCGTGCCCCCCTGTAATGTCCAGCCTTGTGATTAATTACCAATGTATACTCAAATCTCCACTACATAATTCATTGTGTGTCTGTCTCCTGAGGCAGCGCCGCACAGGAAGATAAGGTGTGCGCGGCCGGCTTTGTGTGTTAAACATGTTATGACATTTTTCATAATTATCCATAAGCAATTAACAGGCAGAGAATTAAAGAAAGGAAACGTGCTCTCGTTTTTAGTGGAAACAGAGAGGAGATCTTAGAAGGAAGAGAGAGAGAATCCACGTAAGGAGAGGTACAAGACCGATGAGGTCTACCAGGGGGTCCAGAAAAGAGGGTGCAAAGAAAGGGGGCAGTGGAAAGACACAGCAACCTGCAGGCATACATTAACCCTTTGAGTGCCGGAGGGGAACGCAACGCATTGCAAAGCAATGCGTTGTGTACCCCTCAGGCACTCAAAGGGTTAAGAGAGTTCTAGGTTGCCGAAATAAAGGGAGAGCATGTGCACAGCAGTGTCAGGCAACTACATTCACCCAAACGTCCTCAGGTCTGAGAAAAGTGTAACGTATCAGTTAAAAAAGTCTAAACACGAGTTGAAAAAGTAGATTAACCCTTTATGGACCAGCGGATTGTGCAAACCCCTCAGCATCTTAAAGGGATAGTAATACTTAAAATGTAAAAAAAAATATGTTGTAGGGTTTGTCCCCCTGAGTAAAACAAGAGTACTCCCACTGCTGAGAGGTGTTTCATTCAAAAGTTAATTTTCAAAGTTGAATTTTTTAGGTGCAATATCACAGTGGCCTGAAATTGTGCAGTGGCGCTGTTGCTACACGATCCTATGGACAGCTCTGGTCAGTTGACCATAAATCTCCATAGGATGGTGTAGCAACAGCGCCACTGTACAATTTCAGGCCACTGTGATATTGCACCTAAAAAATTCAACTTTGAAAATTAATAACTTTTGAATGAAACCCCTTTCAGCAGTGGGAGTACTCTTGTTTTACTCAGGGGGATAAACCCTACAACGTATTTTTTTTTAAATTTTAAGTATTACTATCCCTTTAAAGGTGTAATTCCTTGAATGGTAGAGAGGTCTTCAACACCCTACTTTGCAATGTTTTGTACACCACCTATAGCACCCAATGAATTAAAGGGACAGTAATGTCCCATAAAAAAATATTCTTATTTTATAGAGGTTAAAAAAATAAATTTTGTGGCACAAATCCTATCTCTCAAACTGTAAAGTTTCCCTTTTTACAGCTGACAGCAGGAGATTCAAGTTGGCAGACTGGAGGAGGCTCTTCAGCAGAGCCAAAATCCCGTTATTTAAAAAGAATTACTTCATTGCAACGGTCTACAAAGTGTGCTTGCAAACCAGGCACACTTTGTAGATCTTTCCAATGAAGTAATACTTCAGCCGCCGGCTGGTCCCCAGTCTGGCACCCCAGCCTTGTTCCACTGTCTACTGTAGTCTCATAACCACATATATGCAGTCTGACACCCCAACCTTGTTCTACATCCATTGGCAGTCTTGGAAACCACTCATGCACTACACCCCAGCCTTATTCCTCTGTCCATTCTAGTCTCAGAACCACATATTCAAAGTCTGACACCCATCCTTGTTCCACTGCAGTCTCAGAACCACATATATATGCAATCTGCTGCCCAAACATTGTTCTACATCCACTGGCAGTCTCGGAACCACTCATGCACTGTCTGACACCCCAGTATTGTTCCACTGGTAGCCACAGAACCACAAATACAGTCTGACACTCCAGTCTTGTTCCATTGTCCACTGGTAGCAAAGGACCACACATACACTGTCTGACATGCCAGCTTTGTTTTCTTTCGTCACTGAACCAATCATACAGTCTGCAGTGGTCACAGAAACACACATACTCACAGTCTGACACCCCAGCCTTGGTCCATCTCCTTTGGTAGTCACAGAACCAATATATATACTGACACCCCAGTCTTGTTCCACTATCCATTGTATTCTCTGAACCACATGTACACAGTACACAGTGTCAGGACAAAATATATATTGACACTTCAGCCTTGGTCCACTATCCACTGTAGTCGCGGAACCATATATAGAGTCTGACACTCCGGCCTTGTTCCACTATCCACTGTAGTCGCGAAACCATATATAGAGTCTGACACTCCGGCCTTGTTCCACTATCCACTGTAGTCACGGAACAATATATAAAGTCTGACACTCTAGCCTTGTTCCAATGTCCACTGTAGTCACAGAACCCCATATACAGTCTGACACTCTAGCCTTGTTCCAATGTCCACTGTAGTCACAGAACCCCATATACAGTCTGACACTCCAGCCTTGTTCCAGTATCCACTGTAGTCACAGAACCCCATATACAGTCTGACACTCCAGCCTTGTTCCACTATCCACTGTAGTCACGGAACCATATATAGAGTCTGACACCCAAGCCTTGTTCCACTATCCACTGTAGTCACGGAACCATATATAGAGTCTGACACCCAAGCCTTGTTCCACTATCCAATGTAGTCACGGAACCACATATAGAGTCTGACACTCCAGCCTTGTTCCACTATCCACTGTAGTCACAGAACCCCATATACAGTATGACACTCCAGCCTTGTTCCACTGTCCATTGTAGTCACAGAACCATATATAGAGTCTGACACCCCAGCCTTGTTCCACTATCCACTGTAGTCGCGAAACCATATATAGAGTCTGACACTCCGGCCTTGTTCCACTATCCACTGTAGTCACGGAACAATATATAAAGTCTGACACTCTAGCCTTGTTCCAATGTCCACTGTAGTCACAGAACCCCATATACAGTCTGACACTCCAGCCTTGTTCCAGTATCCACTGTAGTCACAGAACCCCATATACAGTCTGACACTCCAGCCTTGTTCCACTATCCACTGTAGTCACGGAACCATATAAAAAGTCTGACACCCAAGCCTTGTTCCACTATCCAATGTAGTCACGGAACCACATATAGAGTCTGACACTCCAGCCTTGTTCCACTATCCACTGTAGTCACAGAACCCCATATACAGTATGACACTCCAGCCTTGTTCCACTGTCCATTGTAGTCACAGAACCCCATATACAGTCTGACACCCCAGCCTTGTTCCACTGTCCATTGTAGTCACAGAACCCCATATACAGTCTGACACCCCAACCTTGTTCCACTGTCCACTAGTAGCCATAGAATCACACTGTCTGTCACCCAGCCTTTCTCCTCTGTCCCACAGATAGTCACAGAACCAAACATGCACTTCCCAAAAAACAGAACTGGCTAGTAACCATCTGAGTATCCATCCTGTTGTAAAGCAGGAGTTACAATTTTATCAGCGCTCTGCTACGTAGAAATCTGTCAGTTGTGCTCCTTTTATCAGGGTTCAGCTGTCTGCAAAATTTTGAAGCTCCCAGAACCCTCAGAGCACCTGCCCACGTGTTCCTTTGCTGCTTACTGAGCCGAGTAGAGCAGCAATCAGCTCAGCATCAGAACACACGGGCAGGCGTAACCAATATACATGGAGCTTTATGGTATTGCAAAGAGCTAAATCCAGATAAAAAGAGCACATTATCTCCTAAACTATATCTGTGGTAGTCTTTTGGCTAACATTACACATAGCCAGTTTTGAATAAAGCTTTCATATGTGCAAATTCAAGGTGATGGGTTCACTTTAAAGGGATAGTAATGTTTCACAATAAAAGCAGCTCCGATTAATCTTCATAGTATTTGGGCCATGGAGAGTGTTATTTCTATACTGTCAGAGTTGTAGTTCAAGAGTAATTGTTACTGATGTAACACTGCTCACCTCAGAGCAGCAAGACTGTCCAGATGGATCTCAGTGAGCATAAGGGAAAAGGGAGCATAAGGGAAAAACCTGTCAAGGGGGCAGGTTTCCTTATGATCACAGTAAGAAGATTGTCCCTTGCTGTGATCTGTCCAGTCAAGAGACCAGATTCCACATCTGAGGTGAGCAGTGTTACACTAGGTAAAAGGGGCGGGGGGGTATACTTTATCATTCAATTACTCTTGAACTACAACTCTGACAGAATTGAAATAACACTCTCCAAAGTCCAAATACTATGAAGATTAATTGGAGCTGCTTTTATTGTGGAACATTACTATCCCTTTAAATGTTAATTATTAAATATAATACAATTCATTCACCTGATGACCCCTGGTCTCCCTTCATTTTTGATCCCACCCCCCACACTAATCCACCTCCAGATGCAAATCAGACGGCTTCACCATTCCGCTAAGGGATCACTCATATCAGACAATAGGGCAAATACACTACCGGTTTTATACTTCTTTACAGGATATTTAACCCTTTATATGCTAGAGATAACTCCAGAACATAGTGGTCCTCATAGGGTTCATTAGCAATATAACACGTAACGATGAGGGTGACACCTTCCGCCATGTTTAAGTAAATAAATCATTATCCCTTAAAGGAGACACCCCCTATTTAACTTATAAGTCTATAAAATCCTCAAGGTCCCTATGACGTTTGCATTTGTTCAAGAGATAACATCTTCTATTATTCCAGGATGTAATGTTGATGGAGGCAGACATAACAGTTGCTAGAAGGACCACAGGACCCACACTCTCTGGCCACTGCATTTGGTAATCTTAACCCTTTATGGCCCAGAGGAATGTGCAACACATTGCTTGGCAATTTCTTGCGCACCCCACTGGTTCCAAAGGGGTTAAGTAGACTCACGCAAAAATCTGTCACCAACTGTCATGTCCGCCTCCATAGAAATCACATACAAGACTGATCTAAGATGTTATCTCATGAACAAAGGCAACAGAGAACAATTCATAAGGGTCATTAGGAATTTCTAGCCATAGAAAGGAAACGGTGGGGTCATATATTATTAGGAGGTCTTACTTCTGCTTTAAAATGATCTTCTGACTTATGAGTTTCTATTTAACTCTTTGAGTGCCAGAGGGGTACGCAACGCATTGCACTCAAAGTGTTAAAAGGCAGCAACCAGCACACTAAAAGGCCTGACACAAGGGATCAGTGTTATCTGCAGTCATGAGCAGTGTCCAGATCGGATGTAATACTGCTCCTTGGATCAAACTCCCCTCAGCCCCCCGAGGGAAGAGGATAATTGGGAGACAGATTCCTATTGCTAGGATGGTGGTGGTTGGGGGGGGGGGATTGTTGATACGTAGGAAATTGAATTACAATCATGATTTCCACTTTGTTTGAGTTCTCTTGTCTCCCATCAGCTTCCGCTTCATCTCTCCCCGACCGGCTCAGGTTGGACAGATCGGGGGGCTGACGCAGCTGTTCACAGGAAGCTCATTTATTAATCGTGGCATCGGAGCGCCCTGTTCCCTGCTGCTAACACAACTATTCATACAACAAACAAGCTCTGTCTCAGAAGTGGGTCAGTTGTGTTAATCCTCAACCAGAGAGGCAGCTAGATAAATGCACCTGACACTGCCAGAGGACAGAGAATAAGAGAGGGAGATGGGGGGTGAGAGAAAGAGAGGTGTGAGCGGGGTGAGGGGGGGTGGTAATGGGATGATTTAACCCTTTTGAGGGTGTCCAGTGCATACATTGCCAGAGGAGGATGAGAGATATAGATTGGGAGGGGTGAGAGTGGCGTGGGAATGGGACAATTTAACCCTTCTGAGCGCCAGTGTTGTGTGCATCCTATGAACTGCCAGAAACAGCGATGTGGGTGAATGAGATGTAAGCGAGAGGGATGAGAATAGCGGGATATAACCATTATGAGCACCAAAGGGATGTCCAATACGTACACAGTCAGTAAACAGAGAAGGAGGTCGGTGGGGGGACAGACGTGATGGGAATGGGGACATTTAGACCTTTTCAGTGCCAGCGGGCTTCCGTTAAACATCCTTCTGATACTGAAAATGGTTAAAATAAAAAGTTACAAGGGAAAGGTATGAGATGGAAGAGATGGCAGGATGGGAACACAGTGAGAGCGAGAGAGATAAGAAAGACAAGTGAGTGAAAGGAAAGAGATGGGCGCCACTGCAGGGAGAACAGACAATGTTCTATGGGGGAGAAGGAAGAGAAAAGTTATAGGAAAAATCCATATAAGAGGGACAGCAGGGAATATAAGAGACGTCTGAGCTCAGCAGGTAGTGATGAAAGGGAAAGAAGAGAATAGAGGGAGGCGGAGCATAGGGTGAGCAAGAGAGGAGAATAAGGGGGAGGAAAGAGAAGAGAATAAGGGGCATGAACGAGGAGAAAAGGAGAGAGAGGAAAGAGAGGAGAAATGGGAGAGGAGGTGCTTGGGGGAGAAAGAGAGGAGAATAAGGGGGAGAGAGACAAGAGAATAAGGGTGAGAAATAAGAGTATAAGGGGGAGGAAAGAGAGAAGAAAAGGAGAGAAAGGAAAGAGTGGAGGATAGCAGAGAGGAAGAGTGGAAATGAGTATGAAACAGAGAAGAATAGGGGGAGTAAAGGGGGTGAGGGAGAAAGAGAGAGGAATGGGGGATACAAGAGATGAGAACAGGGCAGTAAAAAGAGACTGGGGAGGAAATGGAAGAAGTGGGGGGGGGGCAGAAAAACAGAAGGAGAAGCAGGAAAGACAGGAGCATCAGGAGGTGTGACACAGGTACCAGGAGAGGGGAGATAACAGGAGGGAGACTAGGGCAGGAGGATGGGAGACTGAGAATGGGGGAGAGAGGAGAGATAACAGGAGGGAGACTAGGGCAGGAGGATGGGAGACTCAGAATGGGAAAGAGAGGGGAGATAACAGGAGGAAGACTAGGGCAGGAGGATGGGAGACTGAGAATGGGAGAGAGAGGAGAGATAACAGGAGGAAGACTAGGGCAGGAGGATGGGAGACTGAGAATGGGAGAGAGAGGAGAGATAACAGGAGGAAGACTAGGGCAGGAGGATGGGAGACTGAGAATGGGAGAGAGAGGGGAGATAACAGGAGGGAGACTAGGGCAGGAGGATGGGAGACTGAGAATGGGGGAGAGAGGGGAGATAACAGGAGGAAGACTAGGGCAGGAGGATGGGAGACTGAGAATGGGGGAGAGAGGGGAGATAACAGGAGGGAGACTAGGGCAGGAGGATGGGAGACTCAGAATGGAAGAGAGAGGGGAGATAACAGGAGGGAGACTAGGGCAGGAGGATGGGAGACTGAGAATGGGGGAGAGTGGGGAGATAACAGGAGGAAGACTAGGGCAGGAGGATGGGAGACTGAGAATGGGAGAGAGAGGGGAGATAACAGGAGGGAGACTAGGGCAGGAGGACAGGAGACTGAGAATGGGAGAGAGAGGGGAGATAACAGGAGGGAGACTAGGGCAGGAGGATGGGAGACTGAGAATGGGGGAGAGAGGGGAGATAACAGGAGGAAGACTAGGGCAGGAGGATGGGAGACTGAGAATGGGAGAGAGAGGGGAGATAACAGGAGGGAGACTAGGGCAGGAGGATGGGAGACTGAGAATGGGGGAGAGAGGGGAGATAACAGGAGGAAGACTAGGGCAGGAGGATGGGAGACTGAGAATGGGGGAGAGAGGGGAGATAACAGGAGGGAGACTAGGGCAGGAGGATGGGAGACTCAGAATGGAAGAGAGAGGGGAGATAACAGGAGGGAGACTAGGGCAGGAGGATGGGAGACTGAGAATGGGGGAGAGAGGGGAGATAACAGGAGGAAGACTAGGGCACGAGGATGGGAGACTGAGAATGGGAGAGAGAGGGGAGATAACAGGAGGGAGACTAGGGCAGGAGGACAGGAGACTGAGAATGGGAGAGAGAGGGGAGATAACAGGAGGGAGACTAGGGCAGGAGGATGGGAGACTGAGAATGGGGGAGAGAGGGGAGATAACAGGAGGGAGACTAGGGCAGGAGGATGGGAGACTGAGAATGGGAGAGAGAGGGGAGATAACAGGAGGGAGACTAGGGCAGGAGGATGGGAGACTGAGAATGGGGGAGAGAGGGGAGATAACAGGAGGGAGACTAGGGCAGGAGGATGGGAGACTCAGAATGGAAGAGAGAGGGGAGATAACAGGAGGGAGACTAGGGCAGGAGGATGGGAGACTGAGAATGGGTGAGAGAGGGGAGATAACAGGAGGGAGACTAGGGCAGGAGGACAGGAGACTGAGAATGGGAGAGAGAGGGGAGATAACAGGAGGAAGACTAGGGCAGGAGGACGGGAGACTGAGAATGGGAGAGAGAGGAGAGGTAACAGGAGGAAGACTAGGGCAGGAGAATGGGAGACTGAGAATGGGGGAGAGAGGAGAGATAACAGGAGGGAGACTAGGGCAGGAGGATGGGAGACTGAGAATGGGAGAGAGGAGAGATAACAGGAGGGAGACTAGGGCAGGAGGATGGGAGACTGAGAATGGGGGAGAGAGGGGAGATAACAGGAGGGAGACTAGGGCAGGAGGATGGGAGACTGAGAATGGGAGAGAGAGGGGAGATAACAGGAGGGAGACTAGGGCAGGAGGATGGGAGACTGAGAATGGGAGAGAGAGGGGAGATAACAGGAGGGAGACTAGGGCAGGAGGATGGGAGACTGAGAATGGGGGAGAGAGGGGAGATAACAGGAGGGAGACTAGGGCAGGAGGATGGGAGACTGAGAATGGGAGAGAGAGGGGAGATAACAGGAGGGAGACTAGGGCAGGAGGATGGGAGACTCAGAATGGGAGAGAGAGGGGAGACAACAGGAGAGAGACTAGGGCAGGAGAATGGGAGACTGAGAATGGGAGAGAGGAGAGATAACAGGAGGGAGACTAGGGCAGGAGGATGGGAGACTGAGAATGGGGGAGAGGAGAGATAACAGGAGGGAGATTAGGGCAGGAGGATGGGAGACTGAGAATGGGGGAGAGAGGGGAGATAACAGGAGGAAGACTAGGGCAGGAGGATGGGAGACTCAGCATGGGGGAGAGAGGGGAGATAACAGGAGGAAGACTAGGGCAGGAGGATGGGAGACTGAGAATGGGAGAGAGAGGGGAGATAACAGGAGGAAGACTAGGGCAGGAGGATGGGAGACTGAGAATGGGAGAGAGGGGAGATAACAGGAGGGAGACTAGGGCAGGAGGATGGGAGACTGAGAATGGGACAGAGAGGGGAGATAACAGGAGGAAGACTAGGGCAGGAGGATGGGAGACTGAGAATGGGGGAGAGAGGGGAGATAACAGAAGGAAGACTAGGGCAGGAGGACAGGAGACTGAGAATGGGGGAGAGAGGGGAAATAACAGGAGGAAGACTAGGGCAGGAGGATGGGAGACTGAGAATGGGAGAGAGAGGGGAAATAACAGGAGGAAGACTAGGGCAGGAGGATGGGAGACTGAGAATGGGAGAGAGAGGGGAGATAACAGGAGGAAGACTAGGGCAGGAGGATGGGAGACTGAGAATGCGGGAGAGAGGGGAGATAACAGGAGGGAGACTAGGGCAGGAGGATGGGAGACTGAGAATGGGGGAGAGAGGGGAGATAACAGGAGGAAGACTAGGGCAGGAGGATGGGAGACTGAGAATGGGAGAGAGGGGAGATAACAGGAGGGAGACTAGGGCAGGAGAATGGGAGACTGAGAATGGGGGAGAGAGGAGAGATAACAGGAGGAAGACTAGGACAGGAGGATGGGAGACTGAGAATGGGACAGAGAGGGGAAATAACAGGAGGAAGACTAGGGCAGGAGGATGGGAGACTCAGAATGGGAGAGAGAGGGGAGATAACAGTAGGAAGACTAGGGCAGGAGGATGGGAGACTGAGAATGGGGGAGAGAGGGGACATAACAGGAGGAAGACTAGGGCAGGAGGATGGGAGACTGAGAATGGGGGAGAGAGGGGAGATAACAGGAGGGAGACTAGGGCAGGAGGATGGGAGACTGAGAATGGGGGAGAGAGGGGAGATAACAGGAGGGAGACTAGGGCAGGAGAATGGGAGACTGAGAATGGGGGAGAGAGGAGAGATAACAGGAGGAAGACTAGGACAGGAGGATGGGAGACTCAGAATGGGAGAGAGAGGGGAGATAACAGGAGGAAGACTAGGGCAGGAGGATGGGAGACTGAGAATGGGAGAGAGAGGGGAGATAACAGGAGGAAGACTAGGGCAGGAGGATGGGAGACTGAGAATGGGGGACAGAGGGGAGATAACAGGAGGGAGACTAGGGCAGGAGGACAGGAGACTGAGAATGTGAGAGAGAGGGGAGATAACAGGAGGGAGACTAGGGCAGGAGGATGGGAGACTGAGAATGGGGGAGAGAGGGGAGATAACAGGAGGAAGACTAGGGCAGGAGGATGGGAGACTGAGAATGGGGGAGAGAGGGGAGATAACAGGAGGGAGACTAGGGCAGGAGAATGGGAGACTGAGAATGGGGGAGAGAGGAGAGATAACAGGAGGAAGACTAGGGCAGGAGGATGGGAGACTGAGAATGGGGGAGAGAGGGGAGATAACAGGAGGGAGACTAGGGCAGGAGGATGGGAGACTGAGAATGGGGGAGAGAGGGGAGATAACAGGAGGAAGACTAGGGCAGGAGGATGGGAGACTGAGAATGGGGGAGAGAGGGGAGATAACAGGAGGGAGACTAGGGCAGGAGAATGGGAGACTGAAAATGGGGGAGAGAGGAGAGATAACAGGAGGAAGACTAGGGCAGGAGTGCACAGGACAGGAGTACAGGACAGGAGTACAGAGTATACACAGGACAGGAGTACAGAGTATACACAGGGCAGGAGTACAGAGTGTACACAGGACAGGAGTACACAGGACAGGAGTACAGGACAGGAGTACAGGACAGGGGTACACGGGATTGCACAGGACAGGAGTACAGGACAGGAGTACAGGACAGGAGTACACAGGACAGGAGTACAGGACAGGAGTACAGAGTATACACAGGACAGGAGTACAGAGTATACACAGGAAAGGAGTACAGAGTGTACACAGGACAGGAGTACAGAGTATACACAGGACAGGAGTACAGGACAGGAGTACAGGACAGGAGTACAGAGTATACACAGGACAGGAGTACAGAGTATACACAGGACAGGAGTACACAGTATACACAGGACAGGAGTACAGAGTATACACAGGACAGGAGTACAGAGTATACACAGGACAGAGTACAGAGTATACACAGGACAGGAGTACAGGACAGGAGTACACAGTATACACAGGACAGGAGTACAGGACAGGAGTACAGGACAGGGGTACACGGGATTGCACAGGACAGGAGTACAGAGTATACACAGGACAGGAGTACAGGACAGGAGTACAGAGTATACACAGGACAGGAGTACAGAGTATACACAGGACAGGAATACAGAGTATACACAGGACAGGAGTACAGAGTATACACAGGACAGGAGTACAGAGTGTACACAGGACAGGAGTACAGAGTGTACACAGGACAGGAGTACAGAGTATACACAGGACAGAGTACAGAGTATACACAGGACAGGAGTACAGAGTATACACAGGACAGGAGTACAGAGTGTACACAGGACAGGAGTACAGAGTATACACAGGACAGGAGTACAGAGTATACACAGGACAGGAGTACAGAGTATACACAGGACAGGAGTACAGAGTGTACACAGGACAGGAGTACAGAGTGTACACAGGACAGGAGTACAGAGTGTACACAGGACAGGAGTACAGAGTATACACAGGACAGGAGTACAGAGTGTACACAGGACAGGAGTACAGAGTATACACAGGACAGAGTACAGAGTATACACAGGACAGGAGTACAGAGTGTACACAGGACAGGAGTACAGAGTATACACAGGACAGGAGTACAGGACAGGAGTACACAGGACAGGAGTACACAGGACAGGAGTACAGGACAGGAGTACACAGGACAGGAGTACAGGACAGGAGTACACAGGACAGGAGTACAGGACAGGAGTACACAGGACAGGAGTACAGGACAGGAGTACAGGACAGGAGTACACAGGACAGGAGTACACAGGACAGGAGTACACAGGACAGGGGTACAGGATAGGAGTACACAGTATACACAGGACAGGAGTACAGAGTGTACACAGGACAGGAGTACAGAGTATACACAGGACAGGAGTACAAAGTATACACAGGACAGGAGTACAGGACAGGAGTACACAGGACAGGAGTACAGAGTATACACAGGACAGGAGTACAGAGTATACACAGGACAGGAGTACAGAGTGTACACAGGACAGGAGTACAGAGTATACACAGGACAGAGTACAGAGTATACACAGGACAGGAGTACAGAGTATATACAGGACAGGAGTACAGGACAGGAGTACAGAGTATACACAGGACAGGAGTACAGAGTATACACAGGACAGGAGTACAGAGTATACACAGGACAGGAGTACAGAGTGTACACAGGACAGGAGTACAGGACAGGAGTACAGAGTGTACACAGGACAGGAGTACAGAGTATACACAGGACAGGAGTACAGAGTGTACACAGGACAGGAGTACAGAGTGTACACAGGACAGGAGTACAGAGTATACACAGGACAGGAGTACAGAGTATACACAGGACAGAGTACAGAGTATACACAGGACAGGAGTACAGGACAGGAGTACAGAGTATACACAGGACAGGAGTACAGAGTGTACACAGGACAGGAGTACAGAGTGTACACAGGACAGGAGTACAGAGTGTACACAGGACAGGAGTACAGAGTATACACAGGACAGGAGTACAGAGTATACACAGGACAGGGGTACAGAGTGTACACAGGACAGGAGTACAGAGTGTACACAGGACAGGAGTACAGAGTATACACAGGACAGGAGTACAGAGTATACACAGGACAGGAGTACAGAGTATACACAGGACAGGAGTACAGAGTATACACAGGACAGGAGTACAGAGTATATACAGGACAGGAGTACAGGACAGGAGTACACAGGACAGGAGTACAGGACAGGAGTACACAGGACAGGGGTACAGGATAGGAGTACACAGTATACACAGGACAGGAGTACAGAGTGTACACAGGACAGGAGTACAGGACAGGAGTACAGAGTATACACAGGACAGGAGTACAGAGTATACACAGGACAGGAGTACAGAGTGTACACAGGACAGGAGTACAGAGTGTACACAGGACAGGAGTACAGAGTATACACAGGACAGGAGTACAGAGTATACACAGGACAGGAGTACAGAGTGTACACAGGACAGGCGTACAGAGTGTACACAGGACAGGAGTACAGAGTATACACAGGACAGGAGTACAGAGTGTACACAGGACAGGAGTACAGGACAGGAGTACAGAGTATACACAGTACAGGAGTACAGAGTATACACAGGACAGGAGTACAGAGTATACACAGGACAGGAGTACAGAGTGTACACAGGACAGGAGTACAGAGTGTACACAGGACAGGAGTACAGAGTGTACACAGGACAGGAGTACAGAGTGTACACAGGACAGGAGTACAGAGTATACACAGGACAGGAGTACAGAGTGTACACAGGACAGGAGTACAGAGTGTACACAGGACAGGAGTACAGAGTGTACACAGGACAGGAGTACAGAGTATACACAGGACAGGAGTACAGAGTATACACAGGACAGGAGTACAGAGTATACACAGGACAGGAGTACACAGTATACACAGGACAGGAGTACAGAGTGTACACAGGACAGGAGTACAGAGTGTACACAGGACAGGAGTACAGAGTGTACACAGGACAGGAGTACAGAGTATACACAGGACAGGAGTACAGAGTATATACAGGACAGGAGTACAGGACAGGAGTACAGAGTATACACAGGACAGGAGTACAGAGTGTACACAGGACAGGAGTACAGAGTGTACACAGGACAGGAGTACAGAGTATACACAGGACAGGAGTACAGAGTGTACACAGGACAGGAGTACAGAGTGTACACAGGACAGGAGTACAGAGTATACACAGGACAGGAGTACAGAGTATACACAGGACAGGAGTACAGAGTGTACACAGGACAGGAGTACAGAGTGTACACAGGACAGGAGTACAGAGTGTACACAGGACAGGAGTACAGAGTGTACACAGGACAGGAGTACAGAGTGTACACAGGACAGGAGTACAGAGTGTACACAGGACAGGAGTACAGAGTGTACACAGGACAGGAGTACAGAGTGTACACAGGACAGGAGTACAGAGTGTACACAGGACAGGAGTACAGAGTGTACACAGGACAGGAGTACAGAGTATACACAGGACAGGAGTACAGAGTGTACACAGGACAGGAGTACAGAGTGTACACAGGACAGGAGTACAGAGTGTACACAGGACAGGAGTACAGAGTGTACACAGGACAGGAGTACAGAGTGTACACAGGACAGGAGTACAGAGTGTACACAGGACAGGAGTACAGAGTGTACACAGGACAGGAGTACAGAGTGTACACAGGACAGGAGTACAGAGTATACACAGGACAGGAGTACAGAGTGTACACAGGACAGGAGTACAGAGTGTACACAGGACAGGAGTACAGAGTGTACACAGGACAGGAGTACAGAGTGTACACAGGACAGGAGTACAGAGTGTACACAGGACAGGAGTACAGAGTATACACAGGACAGAGTACAGAGTGTACACAGGACAGGATACAGAGTGTACACAGGACAGGAGTACAGAGTGTACACAGGACAGGAGTACAGAGTATATACAGGACAGGAGTACAGAGTATACACAGGACAGGAGTACAGAAGTACAGAGTGTACACAGGACAGGAGTACAGAGTATACACAGGACAGGAGTACAGAGTATACACAGGACAGGAGTACAGAGTATACACAGGACAGGAGTACAGAGTATACACAGGACAGGAGTACAGAGTATACACAGGACAGGAGTACAGAGTATACACAGGACAGGAGTACAGAGTATACACAGGACAGGAGTACAGAGTATACACAGGACAGGAGTACAGAGTGTACACAGGACAGGAGTACAGAGTGTACACAGGACAGGAGTACAGAGTGTACACAGGACAGGAGTACAGGACAGGAGTACAGAGTATACACAGGACAGGAGTACACGAGTATACACAGGACAGGAGTACAGAGTATACACAGGACAGGAGTACAGAGTGTACACAGGACAGGAGTACAGAGTATGCACAGGACAGGAGTACAGAGGTATACACAGGACAGGAGTACAGAGTGTACACAGGACAGGAGTACAGAGTGTACACAGGACAGGAGTACAGAGTATACACAGGACAGGAGTACAGAGTATACACAGGACAGGAGTACAGAGTGTACACAGGACAGGAGTACAGAGTGTACACAGGACAGGAGTACAGAGTGTACACAGGACAGGAGTACAGAGTGTACACAGGACAGGAGTACAGAGTGTACACAGGACAGGAGTACAGAGTGTACACAGGACAGGAGTACAGAGTATATACAGGACAGGAGTACAGGACAGAGTACAGTATACACAGGACAGGAGTACAGAGTATATACAGGACAGGAGTACAGAGTGTACACAGGACAGGAGTACAGAGTATACACAGGACAGGAGTACAGAGTATACACAGGACAGGAGTACAGAGTATATACAGGACAGGAGTACAGGACAGGAGTACAGAGTATACACAGGACAGGAGTACAGAGTATATACAGGACAGGAGTACAGAGTGTACACAGGACAGGAGTACAGAGTATACACAGGACAGGAGTACAGAGTATACACAGGACAGGAGTACAGAGTGTACACAGGACAGGAGTACAGAGTGTACACAGGACAGAGTACAGAGTGTACACAGGACAGGAGTACAGAGTGTACACAGGACAGGAGTACAGAGTGTACACAGGACAGGAGTACAGAGTGTACACAGGACAGGAGTACAGAGTGTACACAGGACAGGAGTACAGAGTGTACACAGGACAGGAGTACAGAGTGTACACAGGACAGGAGTACAGAGTGTACACAGGACAGGAGTACAGAGTGTACACAGGATAGGAGTACAGAGTGTACACAGGACAGGAGTACAGAGTATACACAGGACAGGAGTACAGAGTGTACACAGGACAGGAGTACAGAGTGTACACAGGACAGGAGTACAGAGTGTACACAGGACAGGAGTACAGAGTGTACACAGGACAGGAGTACACAGTATACACAGGACAGGAGTACAGAGTGTACACAGGACAGGAGTACAGAGTGTACACAGGACAGGAGTACAGAGTATACACAGGACAGGAGTACAGAGTGTACACAGGACAGGAGTACAGAGTATACACAGGACAGGAGTACAGAGTGTACACAGGACAGGAGTACAGAGTGTACACAGGACAGGAGTACAGAGTGTACACAGGACAGGAGTACAGAGTGTACACAGGACAGGAGTACAGAGTGTACACAGGACAGGAGTACACAGTGTACACAGGACAGGAGTACAGAGTATACACAGGACAGGAGTACAGAGTATACACAGGACAGGAGTACAGAGTGTACACAGGACAGGAGTACAGAGTGTACACAGGACAGGAGTACAGAGTATACACAGGACAGGAGTACAGAGTGTACACAGGACAGGAGTACAGAGTGTACACAGGACAGGAGTACAGGACAGGAGTACAGAGTATACACAGGACAGGAGTACAGGACAGGAGTACAGAGTATACACAGGACAGGAGTACAGAGTATACACAGGACAGGAGTACAGAGTATACACAGGACAGGAGTACAGGACAGGAGTACAGAGTGTACACAGGACAGGAGTACAGAGTATACACAGGACAGGAGTACAGGACAGGAGTACACAGTGTACACAGGACAGGAGTACAGAGTGTACACAGGACAGGAGTACAGAGTGTACACAGGACAGGAGTACAGAGTGTACACAGGACAGGAGTACAGAGTGTACACAGGACAGGAGTACAGAGTGTACACAGGACAGGAGTACAGAGTATACACAGGACAGGAGTACAGAGTATACACAGGACAGGAGTACAGAGTATACACAGGACAGGAGTACAGAGTGTACACAGGACAGGAGTACAGAGTGTACACAGGACAGGAGAGTACACAGTATACACAGGACAGGAGTACAGAGTGTACACAGGACAGGAGTACAGAGTAGTACACAGGACAGGAGTACAGAGTGTACACAGGACAGGAGTACAGAGTGTACACAGGACAGGAGTACAGAGTATACACAGGACAGGAGTACAGAGTGTACACAGGACAGGAGTACAGAGTGTACACAGGACAGGAGTACAGAGTATACACAGGACAGGAGTACAGAGTGTACACAGGACAGGAGTACAGAGTATACACAGGACAGGAGTACAGAGTGTACACAGGACAGGAGTACAGAGTATACACAGGACAGGAGTACAGAGTATACACAGGACAGGAGTACAGAGTGTACACAGGACAGGAGTACAGAGTATACACAGGACAGGAGTACAGAGTGTACACAGGACAGGAGTACAGAGTGTACACAGGACAGGAGTACAGAGTTGTACACAGGACAGGAGTACAGAGTGTACACAGGACAGGAGTACAGAGTGTACACAGGACAGGAGTACAGAGTATACACAGGACAGGAGTACAGAGTGTACACAGGACAGGAGTACACAGGACAGGAGTACAGTGTGTACACAGGACAGGAGTACACAGTATACACAGGACAGGAGTACAGTGTGTACACAGGACAGGAGTACACAGTATACACAGGACAGGAGTACAGAGTAGTACACAGGACAGGAGTACAGAGTATACACAGGACAGGAGTACAGAGTGTACACAGGACAGGAGTACACAGTATACACAGGACAGGAGTACAGTGTGTACACAGGACAGGAGTACACGAGTATACACAGGACAGGAGTACAGAGTGTACACAGGACAGGAGTACACAGGACAGGAGTACAGTGTGTACACAGGACAGGAGTACAGCAGTATACACAGGACAGGAGTACAGTGTGTACACAGGACAGGAGTACAGAGTGTACACAGGACAGGAGTACAGAGTGTACACAGGACAGGAGTACAGAGTATACACAGGACAGGAGTACAGTGTGTACACAGGACAGGAGTACACAGTATACACAGGACAGGAGTACAGAGTGTACACAGGACAGGAGTACAGAGTGTACACAGGACAGGAGTACAGAGTGTACACAGGACAGGAGTACAGAGTATACACAGGACAGGAGTACAGAGTATACACAGGACAGGAGTACAGAGTATACACAGGACAGGAGTACAGAGTGTACACAGGACAGGAGTACAGGAGGAGTACAGGACAGGAGTACAGAGTGTACACAGGACAGGAGTACAGAGTGTACACAGGACAGGAGTACAGAGTATACACAGGACAGGAGTACAGAGTGTACACAGGACAGGAGTACAGAGTATACACAGGACAGGAGTACAGAGTATACACAGGACAGGAGTACAGGACAGGAGTACAGGACAGGAGTACAGAGTGTACACAGGACAGGAGTACAGAGTTATACACAGGACAGGAGTACAGAGTATACACAGGACAGGAGTACAGAGTGTACACAGGACAGGAGTACAGGACAGGAGTACAGGACAGGAGTACAGAGTATACACAGGACAGGAGTACAGACAGTAGTACACAGGACAGGAGTACAGAGTGTACACAGGACAGGAGTACAGAGTATACACAGGACAGGAGTACAGGACAGGAGTACAGAGTATACACAGGACAGGAGTACAGGACATGAGTACAGAGTATACACAGGACAGGAGTACAGAGTGTACACAGGACAGGAGTACAGGACAGGAGTACAGAGTATATACAGGACAGGAGTACAGAGTGTACACAGGACAGGAGTACAGAGTGTACACAGGACAGGAGTACAGAGTATACACAGGACAGGAGTACAGAGTGTACACAGGACAGGAGTACAGAGTATACACAGGACAGGAGTACAGAGTATACACAGGACAGGAGTACAGAGTGTACACAGGACAGGAGTACAGAGTATACACAGGACAGGAGTACAGAGTGTACACAGGACAGGAGTACAGAGTGTACACAGGACAGGAGTACAGAGTGTACACAGGACAGGAGTACAGAGTATACACAGGACAGGAGTACAGAGACAGGAGTACAGGACAGGAGTACAGAGTGTACACAGGACAGGAGTACAGAGTGTACACAGGACAGGAGTACAGAGTGTACACAGGACAGAGTACAGAGAGTGTACACAGGACAGGAGTACAGAGTGTACACAGGACAGGAGTACAGAGTATACACAGGACAGGAGTACAGAGTGTACACAGGACAGGAGTACAGAGTGTACACAGGACAGGAGTACAGAGTATACACAGGACAGGAGTACAGAGTATACACAGGACAGGAGTACAGAGTATACACAGGACAGGAGTACAGAGTGTACACAGGACAGGAGTACAGAGTATACACAGGACAGGAGTACAGAGTGTACACAGGACAGGAGTACAGAGTATACACAGGACAGGAGTACAGAGTGTACACAGGACAGGAGTACAGGACAGGAGTACAGAGTGTACACAGGACAGGAGTACAGAGTGTACACAGGACAGGAGTACAGAGTGTACACAGGACAGGAGTACAGAGTATACACAGGACAGGAGTACAGAGTAGTACACAGGACAGGAGTACAGAGTATACACAGGACAGGAGTACAGAGGTGTACACAGGACAGGAGTACAGAGTATACACAGGACAGGAGTACAGAGTGTACACAGGACAGGAGTACAGAGTATACACAGGACAGGAGTACAGAGTATACACAGGACAGGAGTACAGAGTGTACACAGGACAGGAGTACACAGGACAGGAGTACACAGTATACACAGGACAGGAGTACAGAGTATACACAGGACAGGAGTACAGGACAGGAGTACAGAGTATACACAGGACAGGAGTACACAGGACAGGAGTACAGAGTGTACACAGGACAGGAGTACAGAGTATACACAGGACAGGAGTACAGAGTATACACAGGACAGGAGTACAGGACAGGAGTACAGAGTATACACAGGACAGGAGTACAGAGTGTACACAGGACAGGAGTACAGAGTGTACACAGGACAGGAGTACAGAGTGTACACAGGACAGGAGTACAGAGTGTACACAGGACAGGAGTACAGAGTGTACACAGGACAGGAGTACAGAGTAGTACACAGGACAGGAGTACAGAGTATACACAGGACAGGAGTACAGAGTGTACACAGGACAGGAGTACACAGGACAGGAGTACAGCAGTATACACAGGACAGGAGTACAGAGTGTACACAGGACAGGAGTACAGAGTATACACAGGACAGGAGTACAGAGTATACACAGGACAGGAGTACAGAGTGTACACAGGACAGGAGTACAGAGTGTACACAGGACAGGAGTACAGAGTGTACAGACACAGGACAGGAGTACAGAGTGTACACAGGACAGGAGTACAGAGTATACACAGGACAGGAGTACAGAGTGTACACAGGACAGGAGTACAGAGTATACACAGGACAGGAGTACAGAGTGTACACAGGACAGGAGTACAGAGTGTACACAGGACAGGAGAGTTACAGAGTGTACACAGGACAGGAGTACAGAGTATACACAGGACAGGAGTACAGAGTATACACAGGACAGGAGTACAGAGTGTACACAGGACAGGAGTACAGAGTGTACACAGGACAGGAGTACAGAGTGTACACAGGACAGGAGTACAGAGGTGTACACAGGACAGGAGTACAGAGTGTACACAGGACAGGAGTACAGAGTATACACAGGACAGGAGTACAGAGTGTACACAGGACAGGAGTACAGAGTATACACAGGACAGGAGTACACAGGACAGGAGTATAGAGTGTACACAGGACAGGAGTACAGAGTATACACAGGACAGGAGTACAGAGTATACACAGGACAGGAGTACAGGACAGGAGTACAGAGTATACACAGGACAGGAGTACAGAGTGTACACAGGACAGGAGTACAGAGTATACACAGGACAGGAGTACAGAGTGTACACAGGACAGGAGTACAGAGTGTACACAGGACAGGAGTACAGAGTAGTACACAGGACAGGAGTACAGAGTATACACAGGACAGGAGTACAGAGTGTACACAGGACAGGAGTACAGAGTGTACACAGGACAGGAGTACAGAGTGTACACAGGACAGGAGTACAGAGTATACACAGGACAGGAGTACAGAGTATACACAGGACAGGAGTACAGAGTAGTACACAGGACAGGAGTACAGAGTAGTACACAGGACAGGAGTACAGAGTGTACACAGGACAGGAGTACACAGGACAGGAGTACAGAGTATACACAGGACAGGAGTACTAGAGTGTACACAGGACAGGAGTACAGAGTATACACAGGACAGGAGTACAGAGTGTACACAGGACAGGAGTACAGAGTGTACACAGGACAGGAGTACAGAGTGTACACAGGACAGGAGTACAGAGTGTACACAGGACAGGAGTACAGAGTATACACAGGACAGGAGTACAGAGTGTACACAGGACAGGAGTACAGAGTATACACAGGACAGGAAGTACAGAGTGTACACAGGACAGGAGTACAGAGTATACACAGGACAGGAGTACAGAGTGTACACAGGACAGGAGTACAGAGTGTACACAGGACAGGAGTACAGAGTGTACACAGGACAGGAGTACAGAGTATACACAGGACAGGAGTACAGAGGTATACACAGGACAGGAGTACAGAGTGTACACAGGACAGGAGTACAGAGTGTACACAGGACAGGAGTACAGAGTGTACACAGGACAGGAGTACAGAGTGTACACAGGACAGGAGTACAGAGTATACACAGGACAGGAGTACAGAGTATACACAGGACAGGAGTACAGAGTGTACACAGGACAGGAGTACAGAGAGTGTACACAGGACAGGAGTACAGAGTATACACAGGACAGGAGTACAGAGTGTACACAGGACAGGAGTACAGAGTATACACAGGACAGGAGTACAGAGTATACACAGGACAGGAGTACAGAGTGTACACAGGACAGAGTTACACAGGACAGAGTACAGAGTGTACACAGGACAGGAGTACAGAGTATACACAGGACAGGAGTACAGAGTGTACACAGGACAGGAGTACAGAGTGTACACAGGACAGGAGTACAGAGTAGTACACAGGACAGGAGTACAGAGTATACACAGGACAGGAGTACAGAGTGTACACAGGACAGGAGTACAGAGTGTACACAGGACAGGAGTACAGAGTGTACACAGGACAGGAGTACAGAGTGTACACAGGACAGGAGTACAGAGTGTACACAGGACAGGAGTACAGAGTGTACACAGGACAGGAGTACAGAGTAGTACACAGGACAGGAGTACAGAGTATACACAGGACAGGAGTACAGAGTGTACACAGGACAGGAGTACAGAGTGTACACAGGACAGGAGTACAGAGTGTACACAGGACAGGAGTACAGAGTGTACACAGGACAGGAGTACAGAGTATACACAGGACAGGAGTACAGAGTATACACAGGACAGGAGTACAGAGTGTACACAGGACAGGAGTACAGAGTGATACACAGGACAGGAGTACAGAGTGTACACAGGACAGGAGTACAGAGTGTACACAGGACAGGAGTACAGAGTATACACAGGACAGGAGTACAGAGTGTACACAGGACAGGAGTACAGAGTGTACACAGGGACAGGAGTACAGAGTGTACACAGGACAGGAGTACAGAGTGTACACAGGACAGGAGTACAGAGTGTACACAGGACAGGAGTACAGAGTGTACACAGGACAGGAGTACAGAGTGTACACAGGACAGGAGTACAGAGTGTACACAGGACAGGAGTACAGAGTGTACACAGGACAGGAGTACAGAGTGTACACAGGACAGGAGTACAGAGTATACACAGGACAGGAGTACAGAGTGTACACAGGACAGGAGTACAGAGTGTACACAGGACAGGAGTACAGAGTATACACAGGACAGGAGTACAGAGTATACACAGGACAGGAGTACAGAGTGTACACAGGACAGGAGTACAGAGTTACACAGGACAGGAGTACAGAGTGTACACAGGACAGGAGTACAGCAGTGTACACAGGACAGGAGTAACAGAGTGTACACAGGACAGGAGTACAGAGTATACACAGGACAGGAGTACAGAGTAGTACACAGGACAGGAGTACAGAGTGTACACAGGACAGGAGTACAGAGTGTACACAGGACAGGAGTACAGTACACAGAGAGTACACAGTTACAGGACAGAGTACAGAGTGTACACAGGACAGGAGTACAGAGTGATACACAGGACAGGAGTACAGAGTGTACACAGGACAGGAGTACAGAGTGATACACAGGACAGGAGTACAGAGTATACACAGGACAGGAGTACAGAGTGTACACAGGACAGGAGTACAGAGTGTACACAGGACAGGTACAAGTACAGGACAGAGTACAGAGGTATACACAGGACAGGAGTACAGAGTATACACAGGACAAGGAGTACAGAGTATACACAGGACAGGAGTACAGAGTGTACACACAGGACAGGAGTACAGAGTGTACACAGGACAGGAGTACAGAGTAGTACACAGGACAGGAGTACAGAGTGTACACAGGACAGGAGTACAGAGTGTACACAGGACAGGAGTACAGAGTATACACAGGACAGGAGTACAGAGTATACACAGGACAGGAGTACAGAGTGTACACAGGACAGGAGTACAGAGTGTACACAGGACAGGAGTACAGAGTGTACACAGGACAGGAGTACAGAGTGTACACAGGACAGGAGTACAGAGTTTACACAGGACAGGAGTACAGAGTATACACAGGACAGGAGTACAGAGTGTACACAGGACAGGAGTACAGAGTGTACACAGGACAGGAGTACAGAGTATACACAGGACAGGAGTACAGAGTGTACGACAGGACAGGAGTACAGAGTATACACAGGACAGGAGTACAGAGTATACACAGGACAGGAGTACAGAGTAGTACACAGGACAGGAGTACAGAGTGTACACAGGACAGGAGTACAGAGTGTACACAGGACAGGAGTACAGAGTATACACAGGACAGGAGTACAGAGTGTACACAGGACCAGGAGTACAGCAGTATACACAGGACAGGAGTACAGAGTGTACACAGGACAGGAGTACAGAGTATACACAGGACAGGAGTACAGAGTGTACACAGGACAGGAGTACAGAGTGTACACAGGACAGGAGTACAGAGTGTACACAGGACAGGAGTACACAGGACAGGAGTACAGAGTGTACACAGGACAGGAGTACAGAGTATACACAGGACAGGAGTACAGAGTATACACAGGACAGGAGTACAGAGTGTACACAGGACAGGAGTACAGAGTGTACACAGGACAGGAGTACAGCGTGTACACAGGACAGGAGTACACAGTATACACAGGACAGGAGTACAGAGTGTACACAGGACAGGAGTACAGAGTATACACAGGACAGAGTACAGAGTATACAGAGGACAGGAGTACAGGACAGGAGTACAGAGTATACACAGGACAGGAGTACAGAGTGTACACAGGACAGGAGTACAGAGTGTACACAGGACAGGAGTACAGAGTATACACAGGACAGGAGTACAGAGTATACACAGGACAGGAGTACAGAGTATACACAGGACAGAGTACAGAGTATACACAGGACAGGAGTACAGAGTGTACACAGGACAGGAGTACAGAGTGTACACAGGACAGGAGTACAGAGTATACACAGGACAGGAGTACAGAGTGTACACAGGACAGGAGTACAGAGTGTACACAGGACAGAGTACAGAGTGTACACAGGACAGGAGTACAGAGTATATACAGGACAGGAGTACAGCGTGTACACAGGACAGGAGTACAGAGTGTACACAGGACAGGAGTACAGAGTGTACACAGGACAGGAGTACAGAGTGTACACAGGACAGGAGTACAGAGTATACACAGAACAGGAGTACAGAGTATACACAGGACAGGAGTACACAGTGTACACAGGACAGAGTACAGAGTATACACAGGACAGGAGTACAGAGTGTACACAGGACAGGAGTACAGAGTGTACACAGGACAGGAGTACACAGTGTACACAGGACAGAGTACAGAGTATATACAGGACAGGAGTACAGAGTATACACAGGACAGGAGTACAGAGTGTACACAGGACAGGAGTACAGAGTGTACACAGGACAGGAGTACAGAGTGTACACAGGACAGGAGTACAGTGTGTACACAGGACAGGAGTACACAGTATACACAGGACAGGAGTACAGAGTATACACAGGACAGGAGTACAGAGTGTACACAGGACAGGAGTACAGAGTGTACACAGGACAGGAGTACAGAGTATACACAGGACAGGAGTACAGAGTATACAGAGGACAGGAGTACAGAGTATACACAGGACAGGAGTACAGAGTGTACACAGGACAGGAGTACAGAGTATACACAGGACAGGAGTACAGAGTGTACACAGGACAGGAGTACAGAGTGTACACAGGACAGGAGTACAGAGTATACACAGGACAGGAGTACAGAGTGTACACAGGACAGGAGTACACAGTATACACAGGACAGGAGTACAGAGTGTACACAGGACAGGAGTACAGAGTATACACAGGACAGGAGTACAGAGTGTACACAGGACAGGAGTACAGAGTGTACACAGGACAGGAGTACAGAGTGTACACAGGACAGGAGTACAGAGTATACACAGGACAGGAGTACAGAGTATACACAGGACAGGAGTACAGAGTGTACACAGGACAGGAGTACAGAGTGTACACAGGACAGGAGTACAGCGTGTACACAGGACAGGAGTACACAGTATACACAGGACAGGAGTACAGAGTGTACACAGGACAGGAGTACAGAGTATACACAGGACAGAGTACAGAGTATACAGAGGACAGGAGTACAGGACAGGAGTACAGAGTATACACAGGACAGGAGTACAGAGTGTACACAGGACAGGAGTACAGAGTGTACACAGGACAGGAGTACAGAGTATACACAGGACAGGAGTACAGAGTATACACAGGACAGGAGTACAGAGTATACACAGGACAGAGTACAGAGTATACACAGGACAGGAGTACAGAGTGTACACAGGACAGGAGTACAGAGTGTACACAGGACAGGAGTACAGAGTATACACAGGACAGGAGTACAGAGTGTACACAGGACAGGAGTACAGAGTGTACACAGGACAGAGTACAGAGTGTACACAGGACAGGAGTACAGAGTATATACAGGACAGGAGTACAGCGTGTACACAGGACAGGAGTACAGAGTGTACACAGGACAGGAGTACAGAGTGTACACAGGACAGGAGTACAGGACAGGAGTACAGAGTATACACAGGACAGGAGTACAGAGTATACACAGGACAGGAGTACAGGACAGGAGTACAGAGTATACACAGGACAGGAGTACAGAGTGTACACAGGACAGGAGTACAGAGTGTACACAGGACAGAAGTACAGGACAGGAGTACAGGACAGGAGTACACAGGACAGGAGTACAGAGTATACACAGGACAGGAGTACAGAGTGTACACAGGACAGGAGTACAGAGTGTACACAGGACAGGAGTACAGAGTATACACAGGACAGGAGTACAGAGTGTACACAGGACAGGAGTACAGAGTATACACAGGACAGGAGTACAGAGTGTACACAGGACAGGAGTACACAGGACAGGAGTACACAGTATACACAGGACAGGAGTACAGGATAGGAGTGCACAGGACAGGGGTACACGGGAGTGCACAGGACAGGTGTATACTGTGCAGCCCCCAAACATGGCCAGTCTCACACAGAGTAAAGGCAGGATGGTTCCAGATCGCAGGGAGGGGAAGACACAGCACTAACCACTCAGAATACCCTGTGAGTTCTCCTCCCCAAAAGTACAGGTCACCCTTCACCTCTTCCTACAGAAAAATGTTACAGGTTCCCTGGGGGGCAGCGCTGGGTGTAAACATGACAGACATGTACTCACAGCTGTGATTACCACTGGAATAATCTATTTACCTGACAGCGTGCGCTGCGCCAGGGAGAGAGCAAGAGACAGGCAGCAGCTGCCGGAGCAACAGAAAGTAGGACAGTCAAAAATGGCAGGATGGGGAGAGCCAGAGATCAGAGAGAGGCAGAGACAAATAGAAGGAGACAATCGGAGCGGGGGGTGGGAATGAAGATGCACAAATTGGAATTATGGTTTAAAATGGGAAAGAGGAAGAGATGTCAGACAAAAACATCCACAGAGCAAAACCGATAATTATACAAGAGAGATGAGAGTGGGATACAACAGGACACGAGAGAAGAGAGAAATAGGAGAGAAATACAGAGAGAGAATGAGAGAGAAATAGAGTGAGAGAGAATGGGAGAGAAATAGAGTGAGAGAGAATGAGAGAGAAAGAGAGTGAAAGAGAGAAAGAAATACAGAGAGAGAATGAGAGACAAATACAGAGAGAGAATGAGAGAGAAATAGAGTGAGAGAGGAAGAAATACAGAGAGAGAATGAGAGACAAATACAGAGAGAGAATGAGAGAGAAATAGAGTGAGAGAGAATGGGAGAGAAAAAAAGAGAGAGAGAGAGAAATACAGAGAGAGAATGAGAGAGAAATAGAGAGAATGGGAGAGAAATAGAGAGAGAGAAAATGGGAGAGAAAGAAACAGAGAGAGAATGGGAGAGACATAGAGAGAAATAGAGAGAGAGGAAAGAAATACAGGGAGAGAATGGGAGAGAAAGAAAGAGAGAGAGAGAGAAGAAAGAAATACAGAGACAGAGAATGGGAGAGAAATAGAGAGAGAGAATGGGATGGAAATGGAGAGAGAGAGAATGGAAGAGAAATACACAGAATGAGAGAGAGGGAATAGGAGAGAAATACAGAGGGAGAGCAAATGGAAGAGAAATGGAGAGGGGGAATGGAGAGAGAAAATTGGAGAGAAATGGAGAGGGGAGAGAAATACAGAAAGAATAGGAGAGAAATACAGAGAGAGAATAGGAGGGAAATGGAGAGAATGGGAGAGAAATACAGAGAGAGAATAGGAGGGAAATGGAGAGAAAGAGAATGTGAGAGAAATGGAGTGAGAGAGAGAGAATGGGAGGGAAATGGAGAGAGAGAATAGGAGGGAAATGGAGAGAGAGAATAGGAGGGAAATGGAGAGAGAGAGAGAGAGAGAGAGAATATGAGGGGAATGGAGAGAGAGAATGGGAGAGAGAATGTGAGAGAAATGGAGAGAGAGAATGTGAGAGAAATGGAGAGAGAGAATGGGAGGAAAATGGAGAGAGAGAGAATGTGAGAGAAATGGAGGGAGAGAGAATGGGAGAGAAATGGAGAGAGAGAATAAGGGGGAAATGGAGAGAGAGAATTGGAGAGAAATGGAGAGAGAGAATAGGAGGGAAATGGAGAGAGAGAATAGGAGGGAAATGGAGAGAGAGAGAATAGGAGGGAAATTGAGAGAGAGAGAATAGGAGGGAAATGGAGAGAGAGAGAATAGGAGGGAAATGGAGAGAGAGAATTTGAGAGAAATGGAGAGAAAGAATTGGAGAGAAATGGAGAGAGAGAATAGGAGGGAAATGGAGAGAGAGAGAATAGGAGGGAAATGGAGAGAGAGAGAATGGGAGGGAAATGGAGAGAGAGAATAGGAGGGAAATGGAGAGAGAGAGAATGGGAGAGAAATGGAGAGAGAATGTGAGAGAAATGGAGAGAGAGAGAATGGGAGAGAAATGGAGAGAGAGAATGGGAGAGAAATGGAGAGAGAGAGAGAATGGGAGAGAAATGGAGGGAGAGAGAATGGGAGAGAAATGGAGGGAGAGAATAAGGGGGAAATGAAGAGAGAGAATGGGAGAGAAATGGAGAGAGAGAATGGGAGGGAAATGGAGAGAGAGAATAGGAGGGAAATGGAGAGAGAGAGAATGGGAGAGAAATGGAGAGAGAATGTGAGAGAAATGGAGAGAGAGAATGGGAGGAAAATGGAGAGAGAGAGAGAATGTGAGAGAAATGGAGAGAGAGAATAGGAGGGAAATGGAGAGAGAGAGAATGTGAGAGAAATGGAGAGAGAGAATAGGAGGGAAATGGAGAGAGAGAGAACAGGAGGGAAATGGAGAGAGAGAATTGGAGGGAAATGGAGAGAGAGAATAGGAGGGAAATGGAGAGAGAGAGAATAGGAGGGAAATGGAGAGAGAGAGAATAGGAGGGAAATGGAGAGAGAGAGAATAGGAGGGAAATGGAGAGAGAGAATAGGAGGGAAATGGAGAGAGAGAGAATAGGAGGGAAATGGAGAGAGAGAGAATAGGAGGGAAATGGAGAGAGAGAATAGGAGGGAAATGGAGAGCGAGAGAATAGGAGGGAAATGGAGAGAGAGAGAATGGGAGAGAAATGGAGAGAGAGAATGGGAGGAAAATGGAGAGAGAGAGAGAATGGGAGAGAAATGGAGGGAGAGAGAATGGGAGAGAAATGGAGAGAGAGAATAAGGGGGAAATGGAGAGAGAGAATGGGAGAGAAATGGAGAGAGAGAATGGGAGGGAAATGGAGAGAGAGAATAGGAGGGAAATGGAGAGAGAGAATAGGAGGGAAATGGAGAGAGAGAGAATAGGAGGGAAATGGAGAGAGAGAGAGAGAGAATAGGAGGGAAATGGAGAGAGAGAGAATGGGAGAGAAATGGAGAGAGAATGTGAGAGAAATGGAGAGAGAGAATGGGAGGAAAATGGAGAGAGAATGTGAGAGAAATGGAGAGAGAGAATAGGAGGGAAATGGAGAGAGAGAGAATAGGAGGGAAATGGAGAGAGAGAATAGGAGGGAAATGGAGAGAGAGAGAATGTGAGAGAAATGGAGAGAGAGAATAGGAGGGAAATGGAGAGAGAGAATAGGAGGGAAATGGAGAGAGAGAGAATAGGAGGGAAATGGAGAGAGAGAGAGAGAGAGAGAGAGAGAGAATGGGAGAGAAGAGAAATACAGATGGAGAGAGATAATGGAAGAGAAATGGAAAAGGGGAATAGAAAGAGAGAATTGTAGAGAAAAAATGGGAGAGAAAAAATGGGAGAGAAATGGAGAGGGGGAGAGAAATGGAAAGAGAGATTGGGAGGGGGAATGGAAGAGT
The DNA here is from genome assembly GCA_037306005.1 of Rhinophrynus dorsalis. Taxonomy (NCBI): domain Eukaryota; kingdom Metazoa; phylum Chordata; class Amphibia; order Anura; family Rhinophrynidae; genus Rhinophrynus; species Rhinophrynus dorsalis. The sequence goes on along the minus strand of CM074727.1, from coordinate 23,735,460 downwards.
TTGAGAGAGGTGAAGAGAGAATGGGAGCGATAAGGAGAGAGAATGGGAGCGAGAAGGAGAGAGAATGGGAGCGAGATAGGGAGAGAGAATGGGAGAGAGAATGGGAGAGAGAAGGAGAGAGAATGGGAGAGATAGGGAGAGAGAATGGGAGCGAGAGGAAGGGAAAGAACAGGTGAGAGACAGAGGGAAGGAGAGAGTGAGGGAGAATGGGAGAGCAATAGAGAGAAGGAGGGAGAGAATGGGGAGAAGTGGAGAGAGGGAGAAGAAAATGAGAGAGAGGAGGAAAGAAAAGAGAGAGAATATGAAAGGTATAGAGAAAGGGAGGGAGAATGAGAAAAATGCTGAAAATGGAGGAAAAGATGTAATAGTGATATAAATCATAGCAGTAAGGAAGAGAGAGAGAAAATAGACAGAGAAGGGAGGAACAGAAATCTAAACAGAGAAAGAAAAAGTTTAGAAAATATGTGAATTGAAAGAAGACTAATAATTCCTTATAAGAACACCCATTTATTTCAATATTTGCATAAAATCCTAATGGCCAAGATTAATCAGTACTATGTGGATTTCTTCCCTAAATTAGTACAGGACACCATGTCCATGGAGGCAGACTCTGTTTAACCAGACGTCAGGAACCCAAACTCCTCCCATTGGCCTCCTTAGGAGGCCTTCAAAAGAAGAAGAATGGAGTCCTAGAGTCCTGAAACAAAAAATCATATCGACCAACATGGACATGATAGAAAGTACTGAATAAAGTCTATTTTTGCAAAACGAATCTACGTAGAATCGATTCAGTGTGACCATCAGGATTTTCTGCCCAGAATTAAGTAAGTGGGGGTTATTATTATGAGGTGTTAGTGTTTCTTTAAGAGGGCTGTAGTGAAGTAAAGTAAGTGAAGGTAAAACAGGCATGAGATGGAGTGAGGGTGAAGTCAGTGAAGGTAAAGCAGGCATGTGATGGAGCGAGGATAAATTCAGTGAAGGTAAAGCAGGCATGTGATGGAGCGAGGGTGAAGTCAGTGAAGGTAAAGTAGGCATGTGATGGAGCAGGGGTAAAGTCAGTGAAGGTAAAGCAGACATGAGATGGAGCGGGGATAAAGTCAGTGAAGGTAAAGCAGGCATGAGATGGAGCGGGGATAAATTCAGTGAAGGTAAAGTAGGCATGTGATGGAGCGAGGATAAATTCAGTGAAGGTAAAGCAGGCATGTGATGGTGCAGGGGTAAATTCAGTGAAAGTAAAGTAGGCATATGGTGGAGTGAGGGTAAAGTCAGTGAAGGTAACACAGGCATGTGATGGAGTGAGGGTAAGGTCCATGAAGGTAAAGCAGGTATGTGCTGGAGCGAAACAGTGAAGGTAAAGCAGGTATGTGATGGAGAGACGGTAAAGTCAGTGAAGGTAAAGCAGGCATGTGATGGAGCGAGGGTAAAGTCAGTGAAGGTAAAGCAGACATGTGATGGAGCGAGGGTAAAGTCAGTGAAGGTAAAGCAGACGTGATGGAGAGACGGTAAAGTCAGTGAAGGTAAAGCAGGCATGTGATGGAGCGAGGGTAAAGTCAGTGAAGGTAAAGCAGACATGTGATGGAGCGGGGGTAAAGTCAGTGAAGGTAAAGCAGACGTGATGGAGAGACGGTAAAGTCAGTGAAGGTAAAGCAGGCATGTGATGGAGAGACGGTAAAGTCAGTGAAGGTAAAGTAGGCATGTGATGGAGCGAGGGTAAGGTCAGTGAAGGTAAAGCAGGCATGTGATGGAGTGAGTGTAAGGTCCATGAAGATAAATTAGGCATGTGATGGAGCGAGGGTAAAGTCAGTGAAGGTAAAGCAGGCATGTGATGGAGCGAGGGTAAGGTCCATGAAGGTAAAGCAGACGTGATGGAGCGAGGGTAAAGTCAGTGAAGGTAAAGCAGGCATGTGATGGAGCGAGGGTAAAATCAGTGAAGGTAAAGCAGCCGTGATGGAGCGAGGGTAAAGTCAGTGAAGGTAAAGCAGACGTGATGGAGCGAGGGTAAAGCCAGTGAAAGTAAAGCAGGCATATGGTGGAGAGACGGTAAAGTCAGTAAAGGTAAAGCAGACGTGATGGAGCGAGGGTAAAGCCAGTGAAGGTAAAGCAGGCATGTGATGGAGCGAGGGTAAAGTCAGTGAAGGTAAAGCAGGCATGTGATGGAGCGAGGGTAAGGTCCATGAAGGTAAAGCAGACGTGATGGAGCGAGGGTAAAGTCAGTGAAGGTAAAGCAGGCATGTGATGGAGCGAGGGTAAAATCAGTGAAGGTAAAGCAGCCGTGATGGAGCGAGGGTAAAGTCAGTGAAGGTAAAGCAGACGTGATGGAGTGAGGGTAAAGCCAGTGAAAGTAAAGCAGGCATATGGTGGAGAGACGGTAAAGTCAGTAAAGGTAAAGCAGACGTGATGGAGCGAGGGTAAAGCCAGTGAAAGTAAAGCAGGCATATGGTGGAGAGAGGGTAAAGTCAGTGAAGGTAAAGCAGGCATGTGATGGAGCGAGGGTAAGGTCCATGAAGGTAAAGCAGACGTGATGGAGCGAGGGTAAAGTCAGTGAAGGTAAAGCGGCATGTGATGGAGCGAGGGTAAAGACAGTGAAAGTAAAGCAGGCATGTGATGGAGCGAGGGTAAAGACAGTGAAAGTAAAGCAGACGTGATGGAGCGAGGGTAAAGCCAGTGAAAGTAAAGCAGGCATATGGTGGAGAGAGGGTAAAGTCAGTAAAGGTAAAGCAGGCATGTGATGGAGTGAGAGTAAAGTCATTGAAGGTAAAGGAGACATGTGATGGAGCGAGGGCGAATTTAGAGGTACCTTGTTAGGGATATACACACTATGAACAGCTTGGAGCAATTCACTGGTGTCCGGAGCTCCTCTTTCACCACATATAATCACCTGGAACAAAGAAGATACACATATAATATCTAAGAGCAAACAGTGTGTTCCACTGACCACCATTATCATTTAACCACCCACCTCAAAACCAGTGGGGTAGAGGGAAATGGTCTTCAACTCCCCAGTGTTACATAATGGCTGCACACCACTGCACACAGGGTGTTGGATGGGTCCAGATACCCACACCTGTATTATGTCTCACACACAAAAGGAAGGAGCAACAAATGCAGTAAGGTCCCATCAGTGACGTGATGCACAATGTCTTTTTTTTAAAGAATAACGGTGGAGTTCAAGGGACTTAAACCCATGGACCCTACAACAGCATTTTTGTGATTTATTTAGAAGATCAATTTTATTAAAGTAGTTATCTCTTGCCCAAAGGCAAAAGTTCAAAATTCATAGGAACCATTAGGATTTTCTGGTCATACTAACGTACGTGGGTTTATTATTAAGTGGGGTGAATACACCTTTAAAGGGATAGTAATACTTCGTTTTAACTTTATTTTACTTTGTAGGAATTAAAAAAACATGAAGAACGATATAAGTCTTATCTCTCAAACCTTTATGGTTTGAGAGATATTCACAAGCAAAGTTTCCCCTCCCGCCGCCCCTTTTACCTAGTGTAAGCCATCTCTTCTCAGACATGGAATGCAGTCCATAGACCAGACAGATAACAGCAGGGGACAATCTTCTTCCTATGAGAACAATGAAAGCTCTGCCCCCCTTGACAAGCTTTTCAGGTTTTTCCCTTATCTTAATTGAAGATTGTCCCTCTCTGCAGTCTACCTGGGCACCTCCCTTCTGATCTGGATGAGCAGTGTTACATCAGTAAAAGGGGGGGAGGGGGATACTTTGTCATTGAATTACTCTTGAACTAGAACTCTGACAGAATTGAAATAACACTCTCCAAAGTCCAAATACTGTGATGATTAATTAGAGCTGCTTTTATTATGAAACATTACTATCCCACGAGGGACAATCTGTCTGGTCCCAGGACCGGATTCCACATCTGAGGGGAGGTGGCTAAGGGTAGGTAAAAGGGGCGGGAGGGGGATCCTTTGGAATTGAATTACAAAATATAAAATATTGAAATACAGCGCTACATGAGCACCGTTATAGGAGGATCAATCAGAGCTGTATTTTTATTAATCTATTACTATCCCATTAAAGTGTTAGTAAAACGTGTGCCTGGTTTTCAAGCGCTCATTTTAGACCATTCCAATGAAGGGATTTGTGGTAAATAACGAGATCTCTGCACTTCTCTAGCGCCTCCGTGTCGACCAACACGGATCTCCTGCTGACAGCTTTACAGCTGTCAGTAGGAGAGATCAAACTTTAAACGCCTGTATCTCTTAAACCATAGCGGTTTGAGAGATACGTTTTTTTGCATTTAGATCAGCTTTTTAAGCTCTTCTAAATGCAAATAAAACTTTTTTGTGGACATTACTAACACTTTAACCCCTTAACGACCCTTGACGATCATAGTACGTCAAGGGTCGATCTGACTGAACGACCCATGCCGTACTATGACCGTCATGGAGTTCCAGGCTCCCCCCGCGGCTGCACGCCGTTCAGGGAGCCCGGAACCGGAAAACAAAACGAAACAAAAAAGCTCCGCGGACGTTGAGTCGCGTCGCTGATACCCCGGTCGTTAAGGGGTTAAAGGGCTTGTTTCAGTTTCACAGGGATTCCATCTGAAACTAAAGGATTACACCACATGAGAATGTTTGAGCATCCCTGATCTTTAGCACTCAGACACCAATGTCACCTACAACACCCAGAGACAGCAGTATAATCTGCACCTCTCGGATACCTGCTTGGGTGCTTGGTTATAGATCATTACACCTTGGGCCATCTTGGGGAGAGTAACTGGAACTTTCAGAAGCCGTTCTGAAAACGCAGCCAGGTTCTTCCCACACTTCTCCATCAACTCTGTACGTCCAGTGAAACAAGACAGTCGCAAGAGGTTCATCACCGACACTGAATTGCCACTGGGCTCGGCTCCATCCTGATCTGTGGGAGACCCGAGGCAGGAATCAAGGAAGAGGAAGCAGAGAGAGAACCGTGAGACCCACAGGGAAGCAGAAAGAAAGAGAGAAAGAGAGAGAGAGAAATGAGAGACTGACAGTGGCGGAAAGACAGTAATCACAGCCCCACATTTACACTTTGAATTCCAGACAAGTGCGCAATGCATTGTTTCGCAATGCATTATGCACCCATCTGACACTCAAAGGGTTAAAGAAGAATTAACACCCTCTAATAATAATAACTCCACATACGTTACAATTGCCAGAAAAAATGGCTTTGATTAATTTTGCCTTTGTTCAAGTGAGAACGTGTTCAATTAATCAGGGATGTCCCGAGGGGAGCACAACCCCCGTGGACATGACTTCCAGGACTGAATGAAGATGTTATTCTAGAACCAAGTAGCAACAGCAAAATTCACAAGAGCCATTACAATTTTCTGGCCATAGAAAGGTAAGGGTTATTATTAGGAAGTGTTAGTTTTACTTTAACGGTCAACTCCTCAGATTGTCACCTTAGTGGGATCCTCCATCTAGACAGGATTGGGATAATTATTCCAGTTTAAGGATTGGCATATCATGAAAAAGCACATGACCAAGGGTACAAAGGCATAATAGGGGTTACAGGAGCATAAGAAGAGTAAAGAGCCATGCAAGTAGATGGGCATAAAAGGGGTGTATAGCAAGAAGGGTAATAGGGCCATGAGAGCAGTACAGGTCCACAAAAAGTTTACAAGATCATAAGAAAGGTACAGATCAATGGAAGGGATATAGGCAAAGAGAGAGGTACAAAGCCTTGAGAGGTGAAGGTAGGACCTGCACCTACTTACCATCCTTCAGACGCAGAAGAATGGATGGGTCACTAGCATCGTTAGAGAAATACCCAAAGCCTTGCTCATCCCAGAAGAGCTGGTCCTGTCTGTCCTGAAGCTGAGCAGCCCACTCCAGATAGGATGGATCCAGAGACGCCTCATACAGGTCCAACAGGCCCCGGATAAGGAAGGCATAGTCATCCAGGAACCCAGGAACAAGAGCCGAGCTGAGACACAGAATACGTACACCTACCTGATCACCATTACACCGGGTACACCTACCTAATCACCTCTACACGAGGTACACCGACCTTATCACCCCTACACAGGGTACACCTATCTGCACAATACATACAAGGGTACACTTATCTGATCATCATGGCACAGGGTGCACCTACCTGCACAGCTCTATATAGGCTAAACCTATCTACCCACATCTACACAATGTACACCTACCTTTATAGATGAGAGTTGGTACCGTGTTAGCCGTAGAAATACAGGATGCAAAATTTTTTGTAAAGTTGATACCTTTATTGGCTAACTAAACAGATTTAAAATGCAAGCTTTCAAGACTTCTTAGGTCTCTTCCTCATGCCTTGAGGAAGAGACCTAAGAAGTCTTGAAAGCTTGCATTTTAAATCTGTTTAGTTAGCCAATAAAGGTATCAACTTTACAAAAAATTTTGCACATACCTTTATATCTCTACACAGGGTATGTCTACTTGCACAAAGGTACACAAGGCACAGACACCTACTTTCACCCAGCTCCACATCTGACACCTACTTTTGCTCTACCACATACGTTACACCTATCTGAATATCACTGCATAGGACACACCTACATGCACCTTATCCACTAATCACCACCCACCTTCTTTCATGGACGCTATCCACCTTCCCTCCGGATCTCCAACCACCTTCCCTCCTGATCTCCAACCACCTACCCTCCTGAACATTACCTACTGTCCCTCCTGTTCACTACTCACCTTCCCTCCTGAACACTACCCACCTTCCCTCATGAACACTACCAACCTTCTCTCATGAACACTACTAACCTTCCCTCCTGAACATCACCAGCCTTCCCTCCTGAACATCAACAACCTTCCCTCCTGAACTCCATCCACCTTCACTCCTGAACTCCGCCCACCTTCCTTTTTGAACTCCGCCCACCTTCCCTTTTGAACTCCGCCCATCTTCCCTCCTGAACATCACCTACCTTCCCTCCTGCCCACTGCCTACCTTCCCTCCTGAACACTACCCACCTTCCCTCCTGTACATCATCCACCTTCCCTTCTGAATAATACCCACTTTCCTTCCTGAACATCACCCGCCGACTCTCCTAAACCTATTACCATCAGTCACTCTCCTACAAGGTACTTCCCCTAATCTACTTAATGAGTACTTTTCCTAACTGAGCCCCGCTATCTCTTAGAGTCCACAGCACCGCCACCTCTCCGACTCCTCATTACCCAGTCTCCTGCTCTTTGATCCCACCACGTACATTGATTGTTGTTCGTTGTTTTGGTCTTTGTAGAAGCTCCTTAAAAGTGTCCCGCTGTCTCCATCATACATGTGTTCCTGCAGGAAGGAGGCTGCTCTTTTGGCTCTGTCTGTGTATCCCTCGTCCCCGAGAATCTCTCCACATCGAGCAAAGCCCGAGATCATCAGACCTGCAGAAAAACAGGAGGGACAAAAACCAAAAATAAAGGCTTAAAGGATAAAGAACAGTTCCCAAATATATCCCCTACTTACCGTACTATGGCCAGGAAATCTGAATGACCCCTATGAATTTTGCCCTTTTGCTTTGGTTTAAGAGAAAACATCTTCAATCAGTCCTGGATGTCAAGTCTATGGAGGCGGACATGACAGGTGCTGGCAGTTTTTTTTTTTGTTTGTTTTTTTTTTAAACTGAAGCAGGCAGAGTGCATGAGCCTATTTAACCCTTTAAGGAGTGGTCTGCAATAGATTTTAGTCCTCAACTCCTTAAGGACTACGTGGTCCGGGGATGGGGTCCTCTGGAGGACCAGGGCACATTTTTTTTTCATTTCCGTGATTGTCACAGTGTGCAGGCAAAAGAAGGACAGACACAAAGATAAAATATATCCACCTTTACTTATAATGTACAGCAATAATGGTACAGACCCCACAGAATCCCAGACATATACAAACAGGACCCAAGGACCCTCCAGAGCTGCAAACTGTACTGTGCACTGCACTACTCCAGGTCTCGAGACTACAGGTCAGGCAAGCAGGTATTGTAAGGAGCAGGTAGGCAGCCAGTCACAGGTCAGACAAGCCGGGGACTACACGGAGAGAGAGTAACCAGGCCACTGGTCAGGCAACCGGAGGATATACTGAGCGGGCAGTAGCAAAGGCCACTGGTCAGGCAAGACAAGGACTACAAGGAGTGATAGTAACCAGGCTCTCAAGAAAGGCAACCGGAGGCTACACTGAGTGGGTAGTAGCCAGGGCCACTGGTCAGGCAAGCCGGGGTCATACACAGAGCGAGTAGTCAGCCAGAGCCACAGGTCAAAACCGATGTGGGTAGTCAGACAAGCCGGAGTCATACGCATAGCGAGTAGTCAGCCAGAGCCACAGGTCAGAACCGATAGTCAGACAAGCCAGGGTCATACACAGAGCAAATATCCAGACAGGCACTGAGCACAACAGAGCAAGCAGAAGCTATCAGGAACACAACGTAAGGACAATGACTCCTAGGCCCAGGGAGGTTTTATAAAGGAGCAGAAGGAGGCGGGAACCAATTAGGCCACCCAGAATAGGCCCATAAACAGACATCCGTGCTAGTGCCTGTTATCTGATGCAGCAATGAGTGGCCAGAGGCCATGCTGGCCGGCGGCCATACAGAGGCAAAGAAGCACAGGACAGCCCAGGGGAGACTGTGATAGTGATCTGTGAGCACGCGCTGCAATCCCAAACTTTAGTGATGTGCCAGGACCGACACCAGTCCTTAACGTCTAGACAAACGTGGAGGTCCTGGCACATCACGCATCCTTACAGCAAAACTTTCACTACACTAACATAGCGCCACAAATGATTATTACATCAGTGCTATGCGCGCACACACACACACACACACACATGTTATTTTCAAGTATAATTGCTGCTTTAACAAAAAATATAACCTTTTATGCAGACAAGCACCGGCCGGGATCTTGCAGTAGGCAAGATCTGCGCCTGCGCTGTCAGTCCCTTCCGGTGCCTTTTGGCACAAAGGAATTCCACCCACCAATCATGGAGTTGAAGGGGACAGACAGCGTAGATGCAGAAATTCTGGCTCTGCAAGATGTCTGCGCTGTTCCCTGGTGCCTGCCCACATAGAAGGTTATCATTTTTGTTAAAGCAGCAATTATACTTGAAAATAACAATAAGTGTGCATATTGCTAATGTAATAATCATTTGCAGTATGTTAGTGTAGTGAAAGTTCCTCTTTAAGGAGTTAAAGAGTTACAATAACCATGTACAGTGGGCAGAATTTCTGTCCTGTAGTCCTGCTAGATACTGTCATGTCCTCCTACACAGACATAACATACAGGACTGACTAAATATCTTATCTCTTGAACCAAAGAGCAAGAGAACATTTTAAAGGGATAGCAATGACAGAATAAAAATGCAGCTCCAATTGATCCTCATATAACGAGGATCATGTATCGCTGTATTTCAATAGTTTATGTTTTGTAGTTCAAGAGTAAGATGTGGAATGCGTTCCTGGGACCGGGCAGTTCGCAGCGAGGGACCATCTTCATCCACTGAGTATAAGGAAAACCCTGTTCCCCTTGACAAAGGAGGGCATGATTTTCCTTATGCTTAAATGGATAGTAATGTTTCATAATAAAAGCAGCTCTAATTAATCATCATAGTATTTGGACTTTGGAGAGTGTTATTTTAATTCTGTCAGAGTTGTAGTTGAAGAGTAATTCAATGACAAAGTATCCCCCTACCACCCCTTTTACTGATGTAACACTGCTCAGTCAGATCAGAAGGGAGGTGCCCAGGTAGATTGCAGAGAGGGACAATCTTCAATTAAGATAAGGGAAAAAGCTGAAAAACTTGTCAATGGGGGCAGGGCTTTCATTGTTCTCATAGGAAGAAGATTGCCCCCTGTTATCTGTCTGGTCTATGGACTGGATTCCACATCTGAGAAGAGATGGCTTACACTAGGTAAAAGGGGCAGGAGGGGAAGCTCTGATTGTGAATATCTCTCAAACCATAAAGGTTTGAGAGATAAGACTTATATCGTTCTTCATGTTTTTTTAATGCCTACAAAATAAAATAAAGATAAAACAAAGTATTACTATCCCTTTAAAGGGATCATTAGCTTTTAAATAGCAAGATGAATGAAAGGTTATTACTAGTTAGCATTAGTTCTCATTTAATTTGTCAAGCAGCAGTACAGAGATGCAACATTTGCTGGTCAGAGGGAACAAAAAAGAACTGGCTTACACATTTCACTCTTACAGCAAACACTGCCTCAGAGACTCTAATGAAGCACTAGGTGTAAATGCGAAACAATTAAGCCAGCTCTTTGTTGTTCCTCCTTTCTAACAAATTCTGGATCTATGTATCGCTGATTGACAAATTAAATGTGCTTTATTTTTACTCATTGTGTGGCCTCAAACTTTGTGTGCTTGAGGGTGATGGACCTCGTTTTCTGGAGAAAGTACAGGAGAGTCAGAGTGAATTGTAAGTGAAGAGTTGCCTTGATGGGCAGGGGGCCTTGTTAATGCATATGACAATACTCACTGATCAAGACAATTGCCTTGTTATTATAATAAAAACATCCTTTTACTTCTGGAGTGTTCTGTTTGTCTATTGTTTGTATGATGGGTGTTGCAGTCCAGCAAGAGCTGAGAGGCTGCAACTTTCCCTCCAGTGGTATCTACTGTCTCTCTTTCCTTTAATTCTGACATATTCCTCCTGCTCCCTCTGTCACTCTCCCTCTGTCACTCCCAGTGTCCCTCTTTCCATATGACCCACAACCACTCATAGACTGTCATCCAGGTCCAAGTCTGAACCAGAAGCCCCTGACTCTTCTAACCTCATTCCGGATTGTTTGGATGCCTACTAACCGTTCCAGGATGCCAGGATTTTGGTGTCCCTTTGTGGAGGAGGACGCAACTTGCGCACTTCAGAAAGACGTTCACGACACATGGTAAGAACGCTTTGCAAACGAGCTGGATCCAGACCAAATTTGGCAGCGGTGAGCTCCAGAGAGTAACGTACGATTAGGACATTCTGACCTGTCAGTTCTCCATGAATATCCTGCAACACAGACAGCATTACTTTCCTAATACTACCAGTTACCTCCTCAAGCAACCCCAGGTGCAACCATTACCATCATCCTCCCTGTTAGCCTCATCGTTTCTCCTATTTACACCAAATACCGTCATATGCATTACCCTTCCACCTTACCGCAACCCCCACCATCGTCGTCCTTATTACCTTCACCACCTCGCCAGTAACCCCCACCATTCTCCCCATTACACTCACTGTCTTCCCTGTTTAACCCCTTGAATGCTAGAGAAGGCTCCAACACCTTGCTTCTCAATGTGTTGGGAGACCTCTCTAGCATCCAAAAGGTTAACCCCTTCAGTGCCAAATGGGTAAGCCAGGCTCTAAAGAACCTGGCATCAATGTGAATAAATCTGATATTTTTATATATTTAGCGGAAGGGCTACTTTCGCTTTATTATTTTTTTAATTTTATTTGGTGATATTACACTAAGATTCTGGGACTGGAGGACGTGAAGGAGCGGACAGTTCATACCCGGGCAGGGACGGGTAAAGTGCCCTGCATGCACTGTTGGTTGGTGACAGGAATATTTTTGATTTTCAACAATTGTCAAATGTGAGTTGATTTATTATATCCTGGTTTAAAGGGATAGCAATGGTTCCTTTTAATAACGTTTAATAGTGTACATATGGATCACTGGAGGAACAACCATCAATGATCATAAGGAAAAACCTGAAAAACCTGTCAAGGGGGCAGGGTTTTCCTTATTCTCACAATAAGAAGATTGTCCCTCACTGTGAGCTGTCCAGTCATGTGACCAGGTTCCACATCTGAGGGGAGGCGGCTTACACTAGGTAAAAGGGGAGGGAGGGGGATACTTTATCATTCAATTACTCTTGTACTACAACTATGACAGTATTGAAATAACAGCTCAACTACTATGATGATTATTTGGAGCTGCTGTTTTTGTGAAACATTACTATCCCTTTAAAAAAAAAAAGTAATGGATCAAAGCTTTATTTAAAGGGATAGTAATACTTCGTTTTAACTTTATTTTATTTTGTAAGCATTAAAAAACATAAAGAATGATATCAGTCTTATCTTTCAAACCTTTATGGTTTGAGAGATATTCACAAGCAAAGTTTCCCCTCCCGCCCCTTTTACCTAGTGTAAACCATCTCTTCTCAGATGTGGAATGCAGTCCATAGACCAGACAGATAACAGAAGGGGACAATCTTCTTCCTATGAAAACAATGAAATCCCTGCCCACCTTGACAAGCTTTTCAGGTTTTTCCCTTATCTTAATTGAAGATTGTCCCTCTCTGCAGTCTACCTGGGCACCTCCCTTCAGATCTGGCTGAGCAGTGTTACATCAGTAAAAGGGGCGGGAGGGGGATACTTTATCATTGAATTACTCTCGAACTACAACTCTGACAGAATTGAAATAACACTCTCCAAAGTCCAAATACTATGATGATTAATTAGAGCTGTTTTTATTATGAAACATTACTATCCCTTTAACAAATTCAATAGACATAACCTGCTGGATATCACTCTGACACTCAAAGGTTTAATGCGAATAAAATCTGTGTAAGTAACAAGTCATTTTTAAAAGACCCATGTTTGTGAGGATTTCTGCTTGTTCCTCTATAAAGCAGTTGGTTTGCTGCACAATCTCACATCTTTATCTTCCCTTTGTGCGCTCAGTACCAGTCCTTCTCCTTACCTGGCTAGCAGGGACGTTCCCCTCCTCTTTCACCCCATAATGATGCATAAAGATGTCAGCCCAGGTGGGACCATTTGGAGTCTCTGTCTCTGGGAGGAGCTGTTGGATTTCCGCAGATGTCCATGCGGCGAATGCTCCCTCTTTCTTCTCATTGGAATCAGCCTGCGGGAGTGAATCGGCATCCTCCGCGCTGTAGAATCCGCCACCCTGTGACGGCACAGACTTAGCTCAAAATTTGCTTTATAGAGCAAGACTGGGCGAGAAAAGAGAAATTCTAGGGTAAACTGCACCATAGAGAGCAAATAAACATTACCATACATTTATATGGGTCTTTTCACCCCTTGAACGGCAGAGATATCTCCAACACATTGTGAAGCAACATGTTGGAGACCTCTCTAGTATTTACGGTGGTACAAGCCACAGTTAAATCAATGAGAATTTGTATTTTTCCCCTATGGTGCAGATGGTTTGCCCAAGAATTGCAACAATTGTTTTTCTGCGTGAGTTGAGACAAAATCACAGCTGAATATTAGCCCCCCTTGGATGCTCAAGATATCTTCAACGTATTGCAGACAGACATCTTTAGCATTCAGAAGACTAAATGGATAGTAACGCTTAAAGGGATAGTAATACTTAGTTTTATCTTTATTTTATTTTGTAGGCATTAAAAAAACATGAAGAACGATATAAGTCTTATCTCTCAAACCTTTATGGTTTGAGAGATATTCACAAGCAAAGTTTCCCCTCCTGCCCCTTTTACCTAGTGTAAGCCATCTCTTCTCAGATGTGGAATCCAGTCCATAGACCAGACAGATAACAGAAGGGGACAATCTTCTTCCTATGAGAACAATGAAATCCCTGTCCCCCTTGACAAGCTTTTCAGGTTTTTCCCTTATCTTAATTGAAGATTGTCCCTCTCTGCAGTCTACCTGGGCACCTCCATTCTGATCTGGCTGAGCAGTGTTACATCAGTAAAAGGGGTGGGAGGGGATACTTTGTCATTGGATTACTCTTGAACTACAACTCTGACAGAATTGAAATAACACTCTCCAAAGTCCAAATACTATGATTATTAATTAGAGCTGCTTTTATTATGAAACATTACTATCCCTTTAAAGCTGAACTATCACGATAATAACATTTCCCCCCACTACATTACTAACCTAGCGATATGAAAAGCCATACTGTCCTTAAAGGGACATTAATGTCTCAAAAAAAAATCTGCATTTTTGTAGAGTTTAAAATAATAATCAATATGCTCCAACCCCTATCTCTCAAACCGCTATTGTTTGAAAGATATAGGGATTCAAAGTTCCTCCCTCCCTCCCCTTCTCCTGATGTCAGCGTCTAGCTGACAGTAGGAGACGCCGGTCCGGGGACCAGCAGACAGCTCTGCAGCAGAGCCCAAATCGCGTTACTTAAAAATAATGAATTCACTGGAAAGGTCTACAAAGTGTGCTTGCAAACCAGGAACACTTTGTAGACCTTTCCAATGAATGAATTCTTCTGCAATAATGCGATCTGGGCTCTGCTGCAGAGCCTGCTCAAGTCGTACAACTTGATATCAAGAGAAGGGGATGGTGGGAGGGATTTTGAATCCCTATATCTCTCAAACCATAGCGGTTTGAGAGATAGGGGTTGGAGCATATTGATTATTATTTTAAACTCTACAACACTGCAAATATTTTTTTTTGGAACATTGCTGTCTGTTTAAGCTCAATAAGTCTGCCTTATTCCAGAAAAAAAAGTCTTCTTTTGCAGGAACCAGCGGACAACAGTGCAGACATCTTAGAGGAAATGTACCTCTGAGTCTGCGTTGTCTGTCATGTTCACTGCCAGCATTGGTGGTGACGTTAGTTGGTTACCTTAAGGTAACGGAAGTTCCTGACCGCGCAGGCGCACAGAGCTTCTCTTGTAAGCTCTGCGCAGCCCCATGCCTGCCAATGAAGATTTGTTTCTGGAATAACACTGACTTATTGAGCTTGTCAAGGGGAGCAGGGCTTTCATTGTTCTCATAGAAAGAAGATTGTCCCCTGCTGTTATCTGTCTGGTCTATGGACTGCATTGCACATCTGAGAAGAGATGGCTTACACTAGGTAAAAGGGGCGGGAGGGGAAACTTTGCTTGTGAATATCTCATAAACCATAAAAGTTTAAGAGATAAGACTTCTATCGTTCTTCATGTTTTTTTAATGCCTACAAAATAAAATAAAGATAAAATGAAGTATTACTATCCCTTTAAAGACAGTATGACTTTGCATATCGTTAGGTTAGTAATGTATTGGGGGGGTCAATGTTATTATCATGATAGTGTATATTGCAGGGTTTATTCTGTTGAATAAAACAATAGCACTCCCAACTGCTAATTCAAAAGTTATTGTAGCTCAAACTTGCATTTTTTTGGGTGCAGTACTTCCCATGCCTTGCGATTTTACATTGGCGCTGTGGCTACTGCATCCTATGGAGGTTGCTTGTCAAATGACCAGAGCTGTACATAGACTGTTGCGGCAACAGCGCCACTGTAAAATATCAGGACATGGGAAGAACTGCACCCAGAGAAATGTAACTTTCAGCTGCAATAACTTTCAAATAAAATATATTTCAGTATTGGTAGTATCCATGTTTTTACTCGGCAGGAAAAACACGGCAAAATATATTTTATCCAAATTAAGGATGACCATCCATTTAATGGGGAACGATACCTGTAGGAATAAATGAATCTTAATTTTACTTTTTTTAAATTAAAATCTATATGTTATTGGGCTTTTCACAAGTAAAACAAGGTAACTCTCATAGCTCGCAGATGCTTTATTAAAAGATATAACTGTTCAAACACACAAAGTGGTGGAGTGTTACTATTACTTTCTATGGAGAACTGTAGTTAGGGATGTTGATGTACGAAGAAAAAAGTGGTACAATTCTGGAGCAAACCTCAAAATTATTCTTTAATTAGTACAGGATGTCACACTTGCATAAGCGTACATGTTTCTTTGCTGATGGACTCCAGAACTCCAAACTCCTATCAATGAATTCAAAAATTATAACCGTTCAAATTGTCAGGAAGAGAATAACAGCATCATTACTTCCTGAAAGTTCAAACTGCCAGGAAGTGACTCAGCGGCATACCTGGGAATTCTCTGGATCTGCTCCAGGAGAGAAGTTAATTACCAGGTCTCCAGGGACAAAGGCTGATTCTCCGGTGGTGTTGAGTTTCTTCTGAAACTCTACCCACTTCTCCTTCCCTCGCTGTTCCTCCTACTTCCCACCCACACAGGTTGTTAAGCCCCGCCCATACATGCGATTAAACCCCATCCCACTGTGACACAAATCACATCATTTATATCCCCCAGTCGCACCACATGAGTCCTCTCGGGGGGCTCAAGAAGCCAAAGTCCACATGTATGCTCAGTGGTTTCTGTCACATTCTATGGAGAAATGTTTGTCGGCGACTCACCTCTGGCATAGAATTCAAAAGGATAACCAACTGACATATGACCACTAGGGGGCACTTCAAATGTATTAAAAAAATGTTTAAACTGTAATAACTATGAAAAAACACAGCAGTGGGGGTACCACTGTTTTATTCAGGAAGACAAACTATAGACTATGTGTTTATTTTTCATAAAAAATGTACTTTAAATGAGACAGCAGTATCAACGTACCTCATCGCTCAGATTTTGGGAGACATACTGTAGGATGTCCCGGGCCACATCGGCACATATTTCATGACCAGATATCTGAAAGAGACAAAGTCAGTGAGACTGATGTACTAAGAAACAGTGGAGGAATTCTGGGACAAAACATCAGCACAGTAGGGGACGAATTCTCATTTCCATTGATTTAAATGCGGATTTTAGCCCCTTAAAAGCGACAGAGGTCATCAATGCATCTGCTAGTAAAGGCCGAATTCCCCCAGTAGGCAGTGCAGGCAGCTGTCTAGAGCTCCAAGTTTTGAGGGGATGTACTGTACTGGCCACACCCACATTCTGAACTGTGGGTGTGGCCAGAGCAATCATAGTGCACCAGGTTTGTACCCCTTTACAAGCTACTATTTAACCCTTTATGTGCCAGAGGGGTGCCCAACACACTAGAAAGCAATGCTTTGTGCACCCCTCTGGCACTTAAAGAGTTAACCTCCTTGGTTGCTAGAGAGATCTCCAACGTATTTCGATCTCTCTTTAGCAACCAAGGCGTTAAACTTTTTTTTTTTTTTTAAACTTGCTTGTTATCCCTTTGAGTGCCAGAGGGGTAGGCAACATACCCCTCTGGCACTCAAAGGGTTAAAGGACCAGGGTATTTTCTGTGCTAGGAAACAGTGGATGGGACTGGGGGTGGGTGGGGTGATGTAATGACTGGAGGTGTGGACATGAGCGGAGCTAAGTGTACCTAATGTGTTTTGCCTAGGGGCAGCAAGGGTGTAAACCCAGCCCTGTATGCCACAGGCCCTTTACAGATCCTTTTCCAATGTCCCCTTAGCAGACTGCCACACAGATGTCCCTGATCAAAAGGAATGCCTGTTAACCGACCAGCAAAGATGGAGTGAGTGCAGTCTGTGCTTTGCAATACACAGAGATATTTTCAGTGGAGTCGGGTTTGTGCATTTACCTGAAAGGCTTCAGCGTACGCTACAGCCAACTGGGCCTGGTCGTACAACATCTTCTCAAAGTGGGGCACATGCCAGGTCTGGTCTGTCGAGTAGCGATGAAAACCCTGAGGATGCAACAAGCAGGGAGTATGTGTGGGCAGGGGTGTTCATCAGGGCAGGACCAGGAAGCACTAGTTTCGGACTTTAAAGGGATAGTAATGTTTCACAAAAACAGCAGCTCCAATTAATCTTCGTAGTGTTTGGGCCATAAAGAGTGTTATTCCATTACTGTCAGAGCTGTAGTTCAAGAGTAATTGAATGATAAAGTATCCCCCTCCCGCCCCATTTACCTAGTGTAACCTGCCTCCCCTCACATGTGAAATCTGGTCTCTTGACCGGACAGGTCACAGCAAGGGACAATCTTCTTACTATGAGAACAATTAACCCTGCCCCCCTTGACAGGTTTTTCATGTTTTTAATTATGCTCACTGATGATTGTCCCTCTCTGCGATCCATCCAGACAGTCTTGCTGCTCTGAGGTGAGCAGTGTTACATCAGTAAAAGGGGTGGGAGGGTGAAACTTTATCATTCAATTACCCTTGAACTGCAACTCTGACAGTATAGAAATAACACTCTCCATGGCCCAAACACTATGAAGATTAATCTGAACTGCTTTTAACGTTACTATCCCTTGGACCAGATGGGTTTGCAAAGCATAGCAGAACAATGCAATGCACTGCCTTCCGCCTGATAACCCTTTGAGTGCCAGAGGGTTGTACAATGCATTGCTTTGCAACACTCTGCACACTCCTTCTGCACTCACAGATTAAAGCATCAGAAAATGTAATTTAAAAAATATATATATTGTAGGAATTCACCTGCAAACTACAAACAGGATAGTCTCCCTGATGGGAGATGCTTTATTCAAGAATAATTACAGCTCAAACTGCCATGGAATGGTGAAGCTATTATTATCACATTCTATGAAAAGCTGTAGCAGTGAATCACCTCTCCCATAGAAAGCAATAAAATAACTGTCCAGACATCATGTGAATTGTATGGACGCTATGGCTAACAGCTGCATTTAAAAAATGAGCAGTAATAGTTTTTGAACAAGCTATCTTCCAGCAGCAGTAGCATCTAAGAGCAGGAGCAGGCAGTTCTATTGTATAGGGAGGGGTGCAGGCAGGAACAAGGAGTTATATTGTACAAGGGGAGGTGCAGACTGAGATGGACAGTTCCATTGTATAAGGAAAGGGTGCAGGCAGTTCTATTGTACAAGGGGAGGTGCAGGCTTAGATGGACAGTTCCATTGTATAGGGTAAGGGTGCAGGTTAGGATGAGCAGTTCCACTGTAAAAGGAGGGGTGTGCAGGCAGGAGCAGGCAGTTCTATTGTACAAGGGGAGGTATAGGCTGAGATGGACAGTTCCATTGTATAGGGTAAGGGTGCAGGTTAGGATGAGCAGTTCCATTGTATAAGGAGGGGGTTCAAGCTGGGATAGGCGTTCCATTGTATAGGGAGGGGTGCAGCCTGGGCCAAGTAGTTCTATTGTACAAGGGGAGGTGCAGACTAAGATGGACAGTTCCATTGTATAGGGTAAGGGTGGAGATTAGGATGAGCAGTTCCATTGTATAAGGAGAGGGTGCAGGCAGTTCCATTGTACAGGGAGGGGGTGCAGGCAGGAACATGCTGTTCCATTTTATAAGGTAACGGTGCAGGAGGAGACTAGCAGTCCTGCAGGAGAACACATACTGTAGGCCTATGTTAGAGGATATAGAAGCAGACAGTACTAGACAGCTCTGTGATAGAAGGTAAGAGGTTCAGTGTGTCACATACTGTACCTTTCCAATGTGATCGTGGATGCCTCCATAAGCCATGCTTCTCAGGGTATGGAGAGCCATGTGCAGCGCCTGGGTGCCTTCTGGGGATCCCTTCCTCAGTGCCCAGTAACAGAAAAGGAAACTGAAATTAACTGTAGCAGAAAAGAGAAGAGAATTTGAAGGTACAATCGGTAGTAGGGGGTGCGAAACTGTCAGGCGTCCATCTGTTGTTGGGACTACAATTCTCCTCGTCCTGAGCCGGCCAATAACATCTGTAGGCCTGACTCACACCTGGGTATATAACAGATTCCTAGTGAGTGTATACACAACGCTCTCTGCCGTCTCCGAAACTCTACCTTTGTTATAAAGACTCCTCCTCCATATAATATATACAGAGACGCCTTTCCCATAGAAAAGTATATTGACCTTCATCTTTCTATTCCAGTGGTTCTCAATCTTTTTTTGTTCGGGGCACCCCTAACACATAATCTACAACATTTGCGGCACCCCTAACATATTTAATGTACTTTATCAAGGGCATAAAGAGATAGTAATACTTAAAATGTAAAAAAAAAATATGAAGTAGGGTTTATCCCCCTGAGTAAAACAAGAGTACTCCCACTGCTGAAAGGTGTTTCATTCAAAAGTTATTAATTTTCAAAGTTGAATTTTTTAGGTGCAATATCACAGTGGGCTGAAATTGTACAGTGGCGCTGTTGCTACACCATCCTATGGACAGCTCTGGTCCCGGGACCATAAGTCTCCATAGGGTTGTATAGCAACAGCGCCACTGGTACTTTTTTCAAGGGCTCAGTACATTACACTGATAATAAAGAGTCATAAGTACAATGGGTTCCACCGAACATATTTCTTGTAGGGTGGACAGTGGAAGTAGGGTGGGGTGATGCTGATTTACTAAGGCAATTGGAACAATCAGGAGCAAATCAACTGAACGATAGGGAGCTAATTAAAATATCTAAAATGTTATTTTAACCCTAAAATGTTATTTCAATGGAGTTTTTTTAGCCCATTGTACGTAGAGACCTCTCTAGGGTTAAAATTTACTTTGTAATCAATGGGAATTTGGGAAATTTTACTTGCTCCCTATGGTTCGGTTGGTTTGCTCTAGAACTGCGCCACCTTAACCCTTTGAGTGCCAGAGGGATACCCAATGCATTGCGATGGCACCCCCCCGGCACTCAAACAGTTAATACTTCAGCCTCAGTGTTTGTATGGTTCTGTGACTACCAATGGACGTGCAGAAGATATACAAATCCCCAACTGATGTACAATTTTAACCCCGTGAGTGCTATAGAAATATACAATGCATTGCTTCCTATTAACCCTCTGAGTGAAATGCATTGTGTATCCCTGTGGCAATCAAAGGGTTAAGTCACCAGTCCAAACTATCACACTGATACATTTCATATTGATACTGTGCCAACCCCTTGGACGTTACAAAGGTCACCAATTCACACTGTTATTAACCCCTTAAAGGGATAGTAATACTTCATGTTATCTTTATTTTATTTTGTAGGCATTCAAAATACATGAATAACGATATAAGTCTTTTCTCTCAAACCTTTATGGTTTGAGAGATATTCACAAGCAAAGTTTCCCCTCCCCGCCCCTTTTACCTAGTGTAAGCCATCTCTTCTCAGATGTGGAATCCAGTCCATAGACCAGACAGATAACAGCAGGGGACAATCTTCTTCCTATGAAAACAATGAAATCCCTGCCCCCCTTGACAGGTTTTTCCTTTATCTTAATTGAAGATTGTCCCTCTCTGCAGTCTACCTGGGCACCTCCCTTCTGATATGGCTGAGCAGTGTTACATCAGTAAAAGGGGCGGGAGGGGGATACTTTGTCACTGAATTACTCTTGTACTACAACTCTGACAGAATTGAAATAACACTCTCCAAAGTCGAAATACTATGATGATTAATTAGAGCTGCTTTTATTATGAAACATTACTATCCCTTTAAGGATCGGCCGCGCACGCACGCTGCCATCACTTAAGGACCAGGGACCTTTTTTTTTTTTTCTTTTAGTTAATCCAATTCTGGACTCCCCAAATGGCGTGCAGCCACGCAGGGAGCCCGGAATTCCATGAAGGTCCAGGACCGTCATGGGCCCTTAAGTGTATAACAACCCATGATGGTCCAGGACCATCACGGGTACTTAAGGGGTTAAAGATAATTAAATAATCCATGTGGTGTTTTTTCTTACCATCTCTGTCCCACTGACCTGGGGTGGGAAATTTAGGGAATTTGGAAAATCCACCGTATTCCTCATCGTACATTCTCCCCAGCTGCTGAAAGCACAGTTCCTGCACAGGCTGGTATGGCGGGGGAACGTGCCCCCTCTGGATATGACAGCACCTCTGTAGCTCACTCAGGACCTGCTCGCTCCTCTCACACAGAGCCTCCCTGTTCTGTTTCCACTATAGAGAGAAGAGTGGGATGTCAACCATACAGCACAGCCAATCACAGAGTTCTAACCAAAAGAGGGTGAATGGAGCTCTACTTCCTGATTACAACAGAAGCCATCTTGGAATAGCTGTAAGGCTGCTGTCACTTTAATTAAGTCATTGTTTTGTGTGTTTTATTATGTGTACAGATAAATTATAGGTTGTCATGTTTATCTTTACATATACATGGGAAGGCTGGAAAAATATCAATGATGTTCACAAGGCTGAATAAGACTGCAGGAGATGAAAAGTTACCCGTCCACCCAAAAGAGCATCATTTCTTAGTAATCTACTTAATTTTTTTCTACTGGTCACAGACTAGTGGACATTTCCATCCCTGTACATGGGCATGATTATCACAGTCTACCTTTGAGGCCTAGCTAGCCTGTGCTTCCTTCCTCTGTGGTGTATCGGCCGGCATCCTTGCGGCCACCTCTGCATTACTATGTCTGCTACAAGCACTGGTTCTGACGCCTGTTTATGGGCCTATTGTAGGTGGTCTAATTGGGTCCCGCCTCCTTCTGCTCCTTTATAATCCTCCTGGGGCTAGGAGTGACTGCCCTTACGTGGTGTTCCTGCTCGTTACTCTCTGTTGTGACCCGTGTTTGCCTGAGAATCTCGCTCTGTGTATGACCCTGGCTTGACTGACTACCCACATCGGTTCTGACTTGTGGCTCTGGCTGACTGCTCGCTCTGTGTATGATCCTGGCTTGTCTGACTACCCACATGGGTTCTGACCTGTGGCTCTGGCTGACTACTCACCCTGTGTATGACCCCGGCTTGCCTGACCAGTGACCCTGGCTACTACTCGCTCAGTTAGCCTCCGGTTGCCTTCCCTGAGGGCCTGGTTACTTTCGCTCCTTGTAGTCCTTGGTTTGCCTGACTAGCAGCCCTGGCTCCTACTCGCTCAGCATAGTCTCCGGTTGCCTGACCAGTGGCCTGGTTACACTCGCTCCGTGTAGTTCCCGGCTTGTCTGACCTGTGACTCTGGCTGCCTGCTCACTCCCTACACTACCTGCTTGCCTGACCTGTAGTCTCGGTGCCTCCTGGCTCTGGTCTGCTCTCGCTCTCTGTTGCCTCCGTTTGCAGACCAAGTGGTGACTTACACATATTCTACCATTCTTCTGTTGTCCCACTTGAGCCTCTTCCTAGTCTCGAGATCTTGAGTAGTGCAGTGCACAGAACAGTGTGCAGCTCCTGAGGGACCTTGGGTCCTACTTACATATGTCTGGGGTTCTGTGTGGGCTCTACCATTAGTGTTGTTATAATAAATAAAGGTGGTTATATTGTTATCTTTGTGTCTGTCCTTATTTGTCTGATTACCGTGACAATGATGTGTTTTTGGTGCTTGGTGGACATTTTTTCAATTGGGCCATTTTCCGAAACAGCTGTAAACAGAATGTTCTCTAATGTTCAGAACTCTGTGCAACCAGTCATCCACTGACGTGTTCTAGACAAACAAAGGCAACTTCTACTCAACCGACCTTCTCATCCATCCTTTCGCCCCAGTAGTCACTGGATCTTATTTATAAAGGAAAAGTGGGGTAATTATGACGTAAACCAACCGCACCATAGGGAACAAATTATAAAAATATCGAAAATGTTCATAAAATTTTATTTGGACTTTAACCCCTTGAACGCTAGATAGGTCTCCAACATATTCAAGGTGTTAAGATGCCCTTCTCAAGGAGAATTTTGGACATTGTCATGTGTCCTATAATGTGAACGTGGCTTACCCAAGAATTGCTCCACCGTGCCTTTATATGTAAGGACCATGGTTCTGGCATCTTTCCATACCTGTTCTATTATTCTTAGCAGTACTGTCCGAAAACTGAGCCGATGAACTCCATCCTTCGGTGGGAAGTAGGTTCCCCCCACAAAGGGTCGAAGATCAGGGGTCAGCCACACACTCATTGGCCAGCCTCCTCCACTGTTTGTAGCCTGTGAAATGCAAGAAAAAAAAACAGAGGCACATCTAAGTATCTCTACAAATGTTACTGTTCTGAAAGCAAAGGTCAATGATGATTTTGAAGGTCTAACATAACAGTATTGCCTAGCAGTAGACCAAGCTCTCCATGCTCGTTTGTTCTCAGTAAATATTTCAAATATCTTCGGCTTGTCCACGATAAGACATGAAAAGGTCATTACTAAAACCCTTAATCCAAACTGAACAACGATATTGCTAAACTACTCACACTCAAAAAAGTAGCCACATAGTCAATAACAGCTGTTAATTTTGACCATTTTAAAAACATAGGAAACAGACTTTAAGCCATCAATGCATTTCATGAACATGTTAAATCATCATCATATACTCTGTGATTAAAGGGATAGTAATACTTCGTTTTATCTTTATTTTATTTTGTAGGCATTAAAAAAACATGAAGAACGATATAAGTCTTATCTCTCAAACCTTTATGGTTTGAGAGATATTCACAACCAAAGTTTCCCCTCCCACCCCTTTTACCTAGTGTAAGCCATCTCTTCTCAGATGTGGAATGCAGTCCATAGACCAGACAGATAACAGAAGGGAACAATCTTCTTCCTATGAGAACAATGAAGGCCCTGCCCCCCTTGACAAGTTTTTCAGGTTTCTCCTTTATCTTAATTGAAGATTGTCCCTCTCTGCAGTCTACCTGGGCACCTCCCTTCTGATCTGGCTGAGCAGTGTTACATCAGTAAAAGGGGCGGGAAGGGGATAATTTGTCATTGAATTACTCTTGAACTACAACTCTGACAGTATTGAAATAACACTCTCCAAAGTCCAAATACTATGATGATTAATTAGAGCTGCTTTTATTATGAAACATTACTATCCCTTCAAGCCATCAATGCATTTCATGAACATGTTTAATCATCATCATTTACTCTGTGATTAAGCATGGTGAATGACAAATGCCCAATGCAAATATTTGCTATCAGTTGGGGAGCCAGTATCCAATATTTTTAAAATAGAATAAATAAATAAATAGCTTGTTTGGAACAAGTACGAGACTCCTCATAATTTCTTGTTGTGGTTACAGAGTTAAGCAATATAATCTTTAATTTTGGATTTCGGTCAGTCCGTTCCCTTACGTTAAGAAAGACTGCATATTGGAATTAAGCTGTTTCGTTATATTATCAGGAATTATTTTAATTAAAGGTCTGATGTCTCAAGCTGCTCGGTCTTCATTACATATCACCAAAAAAATTCCTGTTCCAACCATAACCCAAACCTTCACCGTTCCTTGGATTGCTCGTACCTGTAGATAAGTCATGTACACTTTGTCTACATCTGGCCTTTCCTCTCGGTCCACCTTCACACTGACAAAGTTCTCATTCAGAATCCGTCCAATCTCCTCATCCTCAAATGACTCTCTCTCCATGACATGACACCAGTGGCAGGTGGAGTAGCCGACTGTAATGATATATTATTCACCATCAATTTCTACCCCTTATGGTCATGATGGGCTGGATAACAGGGTTGCCGTTATCACAGAGTACAGTTCGCATCATGCCCTTAAAACAGTGGTTCTCAAATGTGATCTGTGGAACCTTAGGGTTCCCTAAAGAAGTAAAATTCTTAGGACTTTCGTCCGAGGAATTTGGTGCATATCTGGCCGCTGTTGCTACACTATCCTATGGACAGCTCTGGTCAGTTGACCATAAATCACCAAAGGATGGTGTAGCAACAGCGCCACTGTACAATTTCAGGCCACTGAGATACTGCTCGTAAAAAAATGCAAGCTTGAGCTGTAATAACTTTTGAATAAAACACACTTCAGCAGTGGGAGTACCCTTGCTTTACTTAGGGATATTAATCCTACAACATATATTTTTTAACATTTTAAAGGGATAGTAATACTTTAACATTACTAATCCCCATAGTGTAGCTATTTAAAAAATAACTGAATTGTCCCCAGGTTCATCTCTCAGACCTTTATGGTTTGAGACATAACTGAAGGCAAAGTTCCCCCCTCCCTCCCCCTTCCCTGAAGCCAGCATTGTAGTGACTGTAGGGGAAGTCTGTCGTACGACAGGCTTGCAGCATTGTAGCAGAGCCGAGATCGCGTTAGTAAAAAAGAATTATTTCACTGATACGGTCTTCTACTTCTGTTAGGTTTGTGTTTGGTTTGCAAGTAAACGTAGAAGACCATTTCAGTGAAATATTTTTTTTTTTTTACTAACGCGATCTCGGCTCAGCTGCAGAGCTGCCTGATGAAAATAAAACCGGATATCTCTGCAGTCAGTATAACGCTGACTTCAGGGATATGGGAGAGAGGGGGGAACTTTGCTACGGTTATCTCTCAAACCATAAAGGTTTGAGAGATGACACTGGGGGCAACTGAATTATTCTTGAAATAGCTACACTATGGGGATTAGTAATATTAAATTATTACTATCCCTTTAAGTATTACTATCCCTTTAACCAGTGACAGGCAACTATATTCACCCCAGTGGTCTCATGTGAACCCTCATGTCTATCAAAGGGGTTGCTTTTTATGGTTAAACTAGACCAACTCCTTGGGTGCCAGATGCTAGAGAGGTCTGTAGCACCAAGGTGTTAATGTTTTTTTTTTTTTATTGAGGGTTAAAATATAACAATTATGTGGATCTCATAAAATGGTTCCCCCCTTTCTGGGAAAAAAATCCCTCATTTGTAAACCCAAGGGGGAAGAGGGGAATTCTCAGTTATAAAGGATAGTGAATTTCAGCCCTTGACAGAACTGATCAACAATGGCCAACAGAGTACTGATTCATATACTAATTAAGAACTGTGCTGCGCCAGGAGACTTTCAGTTTCACTTTTCGTAGAAATGAAGGTGTTAATATTACCTAAACTATAAAGCTGCAAGAATTTTTGCTAACATGACACTTAGGCAGTTTTAAATAAAGTTTTCAAATACATAAAAAAATATCAAGGTGACAGATCCATTCACCTGCCATTACCACATCCCTGGGCAAAATAATTTCACAATTTAACAGACCTTATTGTAAATAACCCCTTCCTCTGCTGAAATTGAAACCTCACTTCTTCTAATCATAATGGGTGGCCCCCAGGGCTGGATTTACATCCCCAGGGCTCCCCTAGGCAAAGCATTCTAGGCACCATATAGTGACTTACATACTTGTAGTTCAAATGCTATGCACGAGGAAAATATCCCCCTCTCGCCCCTTCTGGCCGTGTCATACTGCCTCTCCGGATGGAGAGCGGCAAGGGTCTTCAGTAAACAAAAGGAAAATCCTGCCCTCCTTCGTCAAGGGGGTCAGGGGTTTCCTTATACTTACTTGACTGAATATCGTCCTATGACCGGATCACAGATCTAAGAGGAGGCTGCCAGAAGGGGCGGGAGGGGTATCCTTTCCTCTTAAATAGGGTTTGAACTACAAATATATAAGACACTATATGTAGCGCAACATGTTAAAACATTTTGTAAAGAATAATCGGAGCTAAAGTTTTATTGAGGTATTACTATCCCTTTAACCATTGACGTGGCAGGACCGTCACGCTGGTCCAGCACTTAAGGACCAGTGACGGTCCTGGCACGTCACGTTCTTTTACTCACCACGGTCCTGTAGGAGCGCGGTGAGTAATACGGGGGACTGAAGTTGATCGCTCCGAGACCGGATCGATCACTTCAGTCCTTACGTTCGGCGTGCCGCCCCATGTGATCAGTCACATCGGACGTCACATCAAAGTTTTCTATGTTGTCCTTAAGGGACAGCACACTCCGGGACCGCTGGTCCTTAAGGGGTTAATCAACTGAATGCAAGAAGGGTACCCAAAGCATTGCAATGCACTGGATACCTCTCTGGCATTCACAGGGTTAAAGTTAGATTTTTCTAACCACTATAGAGAGTACTGAGCACTACTTCCTGCCTGAAGCAGGAAAAGCAACGAGAAAAATCACTGTATTGCTTATTTTCTTTATAAGTACAGATAGATTATATACGTGCATAGCTATGTACACCCCTGACGAAGTGGCCTTGAGCTACGTAACGCGTAGGGTGTA
This sequence comes from Rhinophrynus dorsalis, assembly GCA_037306005.1. Taxonomy (NCBI): domain Eukaryota; kingdom Metazoa; phylum Chordata; class Amphibia; order Anura; family Rhinophrynidae; genus Rhinophrynus; species Rhinophrynus dorsalis. The sequence continues at coordinate 23,707,902 of CM074727.1, read as the reverse complement.
ACAGAGGTCTAAGAATGTTTTACAATTTATTGTGTGTGCGCATGTATTTTAGTTTATGTGTACTTTATTGACTGAATGTAGAGATATTAAATATTTAATTTTATAAATTTTTGATATAATGGTGTTTTTGCCATAGTCTCTACATCAGTGGTTCTCAACTCCTGTCCTCAGGACCCACTAACAGGTCAGGATTTGATGATTTCCTTGTTAGAGCATAGGTGAGTTAATCAATGTGAATGAGCCTCTGATCACATGATTTCCTTGTTAGAGCACAGGTGAGTTAATCAATGTGAATGAGCCTCTGATCACATGATTTCCTTGTTAGTGCACAGGTGAATTAATCAATGTGAATGAGCCTCTGATCACCACACCTGTGTTCTAGTAGAGAAATCCCTAAGTCCTGGCCTGTTAGTGGGTCCTGAGGACAGGAGTTGAGAACCACTGATCTACATGATATTTATTGAGGCCTATTCCCTAGAGAGTCCTTCCATTTGGTAGTTAGAGGTTTCCCAGCCCCAATATACATCCCAATAGCTATAATTTGTGGATATAAAGATCAAGGAAGTGGGTGTGGAGTGGAAGACCTTACCCAGGAGGAAAAGGGACGAAGACGGGGATCCAGCCTCACAGATACCTCCACTGGGGGTAATCCAGTGGATGCATTTATAATAGAGGCAAGTTTATGCCTCTGGAACATGAGTTGAATAGTTGAGCACTTACAAGGGTGATTACCAGCAGAGGCGTAACTAGAAGCCACCGGGCCCTGGTGCAAGAATTGCCATGGGCCCCCCCCCCGACCACACTGGCCCCCTTCATCTCCACATTGCCCCTTCCACAATGCCCCCTTCATCTCCACATTGCCCCTTCCACAATGCCCCCCATTCATCTCCACAATGCCCCTTCCACAATGCCCCCTTCATCTCCACATTACCCCTTCCACAATGCCCCATTCATCTCCACATTGCCCCTTCCACAATGCCCCCTTCATCTCCACATTGCCCCTTCCACAATGCCCCCCATTCATCTCCACAATGCCCCTTCCACAATGCCCCCTTCATCTCCACATTACCCCTTCCACAATGCCCCATTCATCTCCACATTGCCCCTTCCACAATGCCCCCCATTCATCTCCACATTGCCCTTTCCATACTGCCCCCTTCATCTCCACATTGCCCCTTCCACAATGCCCCCCTTCTTCTCCACAATGCCCCCCCTTCATCACGACAATGCCCCTTCCATAATGCCCCCTTCATCTCCACAATGCCCCTTTCACAATGCCCCCATCTCCACATTTCCCCGTCCACAATGCCCCCATCTCCACATTGCCCCTTCCATAATACCCCTAGCTCCAGTCCCTGGTGGTCTAGTGGTGTGGCTTTACAGATCTGTGCCTCCATCAGCACAGATCTCTAGAACTGAAGCTCCTGCACGCCGCTCTATTAATGCAGAGGCTGGGAGATGATATCATCTCCCAGCGCTCTGTATTACTAGAGCGACGCACTGAATGGGAGATATGCTGATGCGGGCGAGGGGGTCGCGGGGGACGGCCGGGCCCCTGGAGTGACCGGCCCGGTCGCAGGTGCGACCCCTATTGTTACGCCACTGATTACCAGTGGTGACGGTTCCAATAAGTCATAACAATCTGCACTTAGAGCGTGTGTGCTCTTCCTTTCTTTGTGTTTTTTCAAATATATACAAGAGCATGGTGTTTTTACTAGTGCTAGGCCTCCATTTTGCCACGGTCCACCACGTGTCAATTTTGATAGCAGCAGTCAGTGAGCAGTTCTCCCTCTATTCTAGAACTCTCTGTATAAGGTGCAAAAGGTCATAAAACCACTAAATAAAACAGAGGCCATTGAGCAGCAAGCTTAATGCACTACAGGGAATAAATAAAATGTCCCTTTGATTTAAAGGGACAGTCATACTTAATTTGCGCACAAAATATGTTTGTAGTGTTTATCCCCCCGAGTAAAAGTACACTCACTGCTGAGAAGTGTTTTATTCAAAAGTTATTACAGCTCAAACTTGAATTTTTAGTTGCAGTATCACAGTGGCCTGAAATTGTACAGTGGCACTGTTGCTAGATGATCCTATGGAGAATTATGGTCATCTGACCAAAGCTGTTCATAGGATGGTACAGCAACAGCGCCACTGTACAATTTCAGGCCACTATGATACTGCACCTAAAAAAAAATACAAAATTTGAGCTGGAATAACTTTTGAATTAAACACCTTTCAGCAGTGGGAATACCCTTATTTTACTCAGAGGGATAAACACTGCAATATATTTTTTTACACTAAAATTATTTTCTAAATTCAGCTTTTTTTAGTCACATGAATGTGAAAGTGGTCTCCAACGCCTGCAAAGCATCCTCTCTAAAAGGATAGAAATGTTTAAATTTAAGTTTATTTAATATTGTAGGCATCAAAAAAATAAGTACAACAATATAAGTCTTATCTCTCAAACCTTCATGGTTTGAGAAATATAACTTGCTAAAGTTCCCCCCTCCAGGCTGTTTCAGACAAGTCTGCCATCTAGTGGACAGCAGGAGATTCTGGTCCCAGGATCAGACGGCGACTCTTCAGCAGAGCTGAATTCACGCTATTTAGAAATAAATACTTAATTGGAATGGTCTACAAAATGTGCTTACAAACAAGGCACCCTTTGTAGACTATTCCAATTAAGTATTTATTTCCAAATAACGCAATTTTGTCTCTGCTGAAGAGCCGCCGTCCGGTCAAATGACCAGTATCTGATGCTGTCCCATAGAGCGCTGACTTGTCTGAAACAGCCTGGAGGAGGGAACTTTAGCAAGTTATATCTCTCAAACCATAAAGGTTTGAGAGACAAGACTTATATTGTTGTACTTATTTTTTTTAATGCCTACAATATTAAGTAAACTTAAATTTGAACATTACTATCCCTTTAAAAGCCCAAGTGAAGGGAATGTTTACTTCTCACATATGGTGCAGTTGATGTGCTCCAGAATTGCACCTCCTTTCTTTTGTGGATAAAGTCCAACATATCGGGCCAAGACAGCGTGATGACATCACCATCCAAAAATATGAGTATTAATGTGTCCTAAACTAATCATCTGCTGGAATTTTGGCTGACATGATGCACTGATGTAACACTGAATGAAGTCAGCGAATATTCAGTCTCCGTTCAAGGTGACAAGCCCATACATATGCATGTGTAGCTGCATCTGCACTGTGGGGTCCCAACTGCCCATGAAAAAAACAAAATAAGAAATAAACTTAGATATTTATTATTTATAAATTAAGAAGGAAAAGCACTAGGAGGATACGGAAGATCAAAGTGTAAAGGGAAATTATTTGATCCTACTAGCGGCTCATAATGCTTTGATCCATGTCAAAATGAATTATGGATGGAGACCTCGTCACAAACACATCGTTCTTAGTTCATATGGAGAAAAGATCCATTCTAAGTCTCACACATGGTGTTTTAACCCCTTGAGAACCAGAGTGGTGTCAATGTGCTGCAAACCTCTATGGGCCTCGAGGAGGTAAGAGGTTTTGGGGGAACTGGAGGAATTGAGAATGGAGGTCCTTCTATATAGGTACTACTAGGATCACTAAGTTTTGTGGTTGCCTGCCTTGGGCCCATTAATATGTGTGATGTGACAGCATACCTCCTTTCTGATCATATTATCAAGTTGGTTACTGCTGAAAATGTAGGACTTTCGGGATTTCCAGGTGAGGCCCAATGAAACTGGAGGGCACCGGTGAATGCCTGGTATGCCCATGCATGAAAATGGCCCAGGTCTCACATAACAGATCTCGCTTCAAAATTGGACATCTCATCCTATAGCGGAGGAACTCAATCCCTGGACCTCCACCTGCTCTAGACTATAGCCTTCATCATCCCCAACCAGCTATTTGAGTATCGTCATCACTAATGAGCCAAATCACTATCCCTGTCACACCAGATAGCCAGGTTACCATCTAGCTAGTGTTGTATACCCAGTCGGTGCCCTGGCATTCTGGAAAAGGCACATACTGTGGTATGATACACTAGTGTTTCAAAGCACTTTAAGTTAAAGTTAAAAAAAAAAAACTCAAATTAATTACAATGTACATATTCACATATTCACTGTGATAGGTGCTGACAGAAGAAGCATTCTGGTTACATTCAGATGCCCCTGAACACTCTCCGTTACCCACCTACCTACAAAGTCCCATGTTTATTCTTCTCTTATAGCTCAGGAACGCTTTGTTTCATAATTGTCAGTGAAACAGCGTAGGTTTATACAAAATGATGGGTCCCATATAATTCTAACTTAGGGACTGGAGAGTAGCCAGATTCCCAAAAGTCCTGGGGCACTGTACCCACCTAAGTCATTGTTAATGCATAATTTATCCCAATTGGCCTATTAACCATAGGAAGATGAATACAGTATTATACCAGTATACACCTCGATTTGGAAACAACACCAGAGGCTTCAAGCAGAAGCTAAACCAAAAAAATAATGATGCTTAATATCAGATACAGAACTCCACAACATCAAATTGTTGCTACCTGCGTGTGTGTGTGTATATATATATATATATATAGAGAGAGAGAGAGAGAGAGAGAGAGAGAGAGAGAGAGAGAGAGAGAGAGAGAGAGAGATACACGCACACACAAGCAAATGGTGCACGGCATTGCCAGTTCGATTAGGAGCACTATACACTTCAGGAACCCGCTGAACCTCTTCAGTAGAGTCTCACTGCAGTAATATTCACAGGTGTGGGTAGGGGGACTTTGCTGTGAAAATTTCTGTGAATTTCGTGTAAGTGATTTTCACAGGTTGTCGAGTCTTTGACAAGGTGTGGCGGGGGTGTTTTATATATAGGGAATAGCGCACGTGTTGTGCATACAACTGGGCCCACTGTGCAGTTCAGGGACCTCTGCAGCAATTTTCACAGTATTGAAAATAGTGTGAAAATCGCCACCCCTGTGAATCTCGCTGCACTGACTTACACAGGAGTGAGCAGGGGGTGAAGCCACTCCAGTGAATACCTCCACCCCTGATTAGCTGCCTGCCGCCGATCTCTGTCCCCCCACCACCACCACCACCGCTCTGAGGCAGGGCAGACTGAACCAGAAACAGTTCGAATTTTATATATATATATATATATATATATATATATATATATATGTGTTTGCATTGTATCTGCAGTTTCCTAAATATAGTGATCTCTGCCTCTAGGTCACAACTCCTCACAACATACAACAGTCTTAAAGGGACAGTAATGTCCCAAAAAATATATCAAGTTTTGTACCCTTTAAAAAAATATTTAATATGCTCCAAACCCAATCTCTCAAACCTCTATGGTTTGAGAGATATAGGGATTCAAAGTTCCCCCCTCCCCTTCTCCTGATGTTGCCAAATGTGGCGAAACGTACGTCGGGTTCACGGAGGCAGACTCATGTACTCTGTGGTTTCCCAGTGATTTCTGATTTAAAAGGAGTGTAGATGGTAGGTTAGCTTTCCGCTGGTCATTACGATCACACGCATCAAGGTGCCTATTACCAAATGATTTTTGCAGGCTATACCTTGATTGCTTTAACCTTTTTGTGTGATCACCTTTTGAGATTGGCGTTTAGGAGGTAGGGTCTAGTTTAGTATCTCCTCAGCACCGCTATAAGTATTGGCTTTATATCAAAATTATTAACATCGGCAGGTGTACTGTTTAAAAGAGTGAGGTAGAGTTTAACTCTTTTCATGCCATTACGCAAAGATAGCTAACGTACTTTAACAATTTAGATCTGTAGTGGGAATTTGCTGTATTGTATAATATCATAGATAGCTCATAGCGTGCATGCATGTTCTGCTGATAGATACTTGACGGCCGAATACAACTGAAAATGCACACGTGATATTGTTACTTATTTTGGTAACATTGCTGTGAATAATATTTATTATTACGAAATTGTGACACTCCAGTAGATATATAAATCTAGCAATCACTGGGTCTATTTTAAAATTTGCCTTTGTGTTTTTATGTGGATATAATAAAAGTTATATTTTAATTTTTTTATAATATCGTGTCCCTATTTGATAGACATATCACCACACATATAAGCCAGGTATCTCATTTTGGAAGGTGGGAATGGTGCTGGTTTTAGGCTTCTTTTCTGTTTCTCATTATTAAATTCTATATGCGAGTTGTCTTCAACTGAGATCAAATGTCAAAAGCTTTCCTAAGTAGGTCCTATCAAACAAAAAATCCACTTAGTTCTAAGGTTTAGTTCCCATTTAATACATTAACCCCTCAAGTGCCATGGGGATGCACAACACATGGCGTTGCAATGTGTTGCACACCATTCTGGTAATCAGAGAGTTAAAAGTCGGCAGTCGAACTTTTAAAGGGATAGTAATACTTCATTTTAATTTTATTTTATTTTGTAGGCATTAAAAAAACATGAAGAATGATATAAGTCTTATCTCTGAAACCTTTATGGTTTAAGAGATATTCACAAACAAAGTATCCCCCCCCCCCTCTTCAACCAGATCAGAAGGGAGGTGCCCAGGTAGACTGCAGAGAGGGACAATCTTCAATTAAGATAATGGAAAAAGCTGAAAAACTTGTCAAGGGGGGAAGGGCTTTCATTGTTTTCATACAAAGAAAATTGTTCCCTTCTGTTATCTGTACTGTCATACAACCAGACTCACATCTGAGAAGAGATGGCTTACACTAGGTAAAAGGGGCGGGGAGGGGAACTTTGCTTGTGAATATCTCATAAGCCATAAAGGTTTGAGAGATAAGACTTATATCATTCTTCATGTTTTTTTAATGCCTACACAATAAAATAAAGTTAAAACGAAGTATTACTATCCCTTTAAAATGGAGCCCTGCGGATGCTGCAAAAGCAGAAAATACAGAAGTGAACATATCCAGCCAGGGTCGCTAAACACAGGTCATTTAACTTATGTTAACCCCTCTGAGTGCCTGAAAGATGTGAGTCACATTGCAAAGCACTGCTCTGACACTCCTTTGTCACATAAAGGTGTAAAGGATGGAGGGAGGCATATTTCAGGTGAACATGGGCTCACTGGCTGACTCAGAAGCACAAAGTAGGTAGTAAATCTATGGCAGAGGCTCCCAGCAGAGGTGGTAGTGTTGCGCTCCATTCTGGTTCTTAAGGGGTTAAAGGGATAGTAATATTTAAAATATATTTAAAAAAAATAAGTTGTAGGGTTTATACCCCTGAGTAAAATACGGAACTCCTACTGCTGAAAAGTGTTTTATTCAAAAGTTTTTTCAGTTTAACCTTGAACTCTTTAGGTGCAGTATCACAGTGGCCTGAAATTGTACAGTGGCGCTGTTGCTACACCATCTATGATCAGCTCTGGTCAGTTGACCATAAATCTCCATAGGACGGTACAGTAACAGCGCCACTGTACAATTTCAGGTCACTGTGATACTGCACCTAAAGAGTTCAAGTTTGAGCTGTAATAACTTTTGAATAAGACACCTTTCAGCAGTGGGAGTACCAGTATTTTACTCAGGGGAATAAACACTACAACATATTTTTATTTTACATTACTATCCCTTTAAGGATCTGAACAGTACTCATATTGGCTTACTTCAGGATTATCCTAAAAAATAAAGTAGTAAAGTGGTATAGAGCTTTTCATTTAATGCCCATATGAAAATTTGGTGAGATCCTTAACCACCTTTTGAGGGTGCTTTCTTTATTTAAAATGTAAGACTTGTTTGTGCTACCAATACTTTAATCCCAGGAGGCACAAAGCATCTCTCAGTAAGTGCCGTACAGGGCACTGGGTCCCTGTTGCAGCCCTCTGGCTCCCCCTCTGGGATCTCATTAGTGCTACAGACGTGTCTGCTATGTGTGTGAGAGCCTGACCCTGTGCAGACAGTATGAGCAAGGCAAGAGACAAACCAGTGTCTTACCGGAGAGAAATATCGGCTTCATCTCTCTTGCTGCCTTATCAAAAGCTTCCTGACCCCATGGAAACCTGTCAGAGGAGGCAGAGCGTTGAGGACACAACCTGACAAAATGTAGCATAACCCCTCCAGCCCTCTGCCATTTATCTATATTAAGATTAGCTGCTATGGGAAATGCATTCTGGCTGATACACTGAAAACAATTAGAGCAATTCTGGATCAAACCATCTGTACCACAGGGGAGAAATAAAAAATCCCTGTTTTAACTGGATAGTGATGTTTAATTATGGAAGTAAAATCAAGTCTTCTTTATTCTTTTTTATAATGATGTGTATCAAGAAACCGTTAATAGACGCTGCGGTTTTTCATTTATAGTATAATAATGTTTCCCCCCTCCCGCCCCTTCCACTTACCTCAGCAGCCAGCCAGGACAGAATGCGACGAGGGACAATCTTCTTCCAGCATAAGGAAACACCTGCCCTCCTTCCTCAAGGGGGCAGGCTTTCCCTTACACTGAAAGCGGAAAGATTGTCCCTCGATGCAACCCGTCCGGTCCACAAACTGGATTCCAGATCTGAGGGGAAGCTGCGGAAGTAAGTAGAAGGGGCGGGAGGAGGAAACTTTATTAGACTATAAATTTAAAATGGCAGCGTTTAATAACATTTTCTTGATACACATCATTATAAAAAAGAATAAAGAAGGCAAGATTTTACTTCAATAATTAAATATCACTATACCTTTAAAACAAGGCTTTTAATCACTCAAATGATAAATGGGTTTCCAACGCATTACAAAAGTATTAAGTTGGAGACCTCTCTGCATATCTGGGGACTCTTCTGATCTGCCCTGGAGACGCCAGTTTTTACAATTAAATACCAGGTCTCCAGGGGCAGAGGCTTCCCGGGAAACTCTGCCCACTTCTCCTGCTTCCCACCCTGTTCCTCCTACATCCCCTTCTTTCTACCTGTTCCTCCCACTTCTCCTGCTTTCCACCCTGTTCCACCCACTTCTCCTCCTTCCCATCCTGTTCCTCCCACTTCCCCTCCTTCCCACCCTGCTCCTCCCACTTCCCACCTACTTCTCCTCCTTCCCACCCTGCTCCTCCCACTTCTCCTCCTTCCCATTCTGTTCAACTCACTTCCTGCCCACGTCTCCTGCTTCCTACCTTGTTCCTCCTACATCCCCTTCTTTCTACCTGTTCCTCCCACTTCTCCTGCTTTCCACCCTGTTCCACCCACTTCTCCTCCTTCCCATCCTGTTCCTCCCACTTCCCCTCCTTCCCATTCTGTTCCACCCACATCCCACCTACTTCTCCTTCCCACCCTGCTCCTCCCACTTCTCCTCCTTCCCATTCTGTTCCACCCACTTCCTGCCCACGTCTCCTGCTTCCTACCTTGTTCCTCCTACATCCCCTTCTTCACACCCTGTTCCCCCACATCCTCCCACTTCTCCTGCTTTCCACCCTGTTCCTCCCACTTCTCCTCCTTCCCATCCTGTTCCTCCCACTTCCTACCCACTTCTTATCCTTCCCACCTTGTTCCTCCCACTTTCTGCCCACTTCTCCTCCTTACCACCCTGTTCCTCCTACTTCCTTCTTCTCCTACTTCCCACCCTGTTCCTCCCACTTCCTTCTCCTCTTCCCAACCTGTTCCTCCCACTTCTCCTCCTTCCCACCCTTTTCCATCCACTTCCTGCCCACTTCTTCTTCTTCCCACCCTGTTTCTCCCACTTCCTTCCCACTTCTCCTCTTCCCACCCTGTTCCTCCCACTTCCTTCCCACTTCTCCTCTTCCCACACTGTTCCTCCCACTTCCTTTCCTCTTCTCCTCCTTATCACCCTGTTCCTCCCACTTCTCCTCTTCCCAACCTGTTCCCCCCACTTCCTGCCCACTTATCCTCCTTCCCACCCTGTTCCACCCACTTCTCCTCCTTCCCTCCCTGTTCCTCTCACTTCCTTCCCACTTGTCCTCCTTCCCACCCTGTTCCACCCACTTCCTGTCCATGTCTCTTGCTATCCACCCTGTTCCTCCAACTTCTCCTCCTTCCCATGCTGTTTCTCCCACTTCTCCTTTTCCCATTTCCCCTCCTTCTTCTCACCCTGTTCCAAAATTCAAAAGAAATTTAAAATTCCCATTGATTTAACTGAGGTTATAACATTAGGAATGCCAGGGAAGTGTCCAATGCATTGCTTTGCAATGCAGCAGACATATCTCTGACACTCAAAGGGTTAAACTCCTTGAATGCTACGATGGTTTTGTAAGATGTTGGAGAGCTCTCTTGTATTCAATTGGTTAAAATCCCATGTAAAACAATGGGGATGTTGAGAACTGCATTTGTCCCCTATGGTGCAGATAGTCTGACACAAACTCCTCAACATTCCTTTTTAACACATTATTGGCCATATGTTCATATTAAATTATTCTGGGGCAAACTATAGGGGGAAAACTAAAAAAATCCCATTGCGTTAAATGGGCATTTTAACCCTCTTAAAGGGATAGTAATACTTAAAATGTAAAAAAAAATATGTAGTAGAGTTTATCCCCCTGAGTAAAACAAGAGTACTCCCACTGCTTAAAGGTGTTTCATTCAAAAGTTATTAATTTTCAAAGTTGAATTTTTTAGGTGCAATATCACAGTGGCCTGAAATTGTACAGTGGCGCTGTTGCTACACCATCCTATGGAGATTTATGGTCAATTGACCAGAGCTGTCCATAGGATCGTGTAGCAACAGCGCCACTGTACAATTTCAGGCCACTGTGATATTGCACCTAAAAAATTCAACTTTGAAAATTAATAACTTTTGAATGAAACACCTTTCAGCAGTGGGAGTACCCTTGTTTTACTCAGGGGGATAAACCCTACAACATATATTTTTTTACATTTTAAGTATTACTATCCCTTTAATGCCAGATAGGTCTCCAATGCATTGTTGGACTTCTCTAACATTCAAGGGGGTTAACATACCCAGTTAACCGTTTGAGAGTCAGGGAGGTATCCAACACCTCAGGCAATCAAAAGGTTAGATCAATGGGAATAATGGCAATGTTTAATTCTCCCCTATAGTATGATTGGTTTGTCCCAGAATTTCCTACCACTTTTTGTTCTGAACAGACAACCCTATGGCCCTAAGACACCACTCCCTTCTCCATGGCTGACCAGTCCACTGGGTTTTGGGCATGTTGCTGAAGATACAGGGACTTCTCGTTGATAAGACGATTAACATGGCGTGGTGGGGTGCCGCTGCTGTTCGAGGCCATGCTGTCAGCTCGTCCGAATATCCCACTACTTCCACCTCCCCACGGCCTGCAAGACAAAAGCAGCTGGAATATACGCACCCGGCCGGACAGAGCGCACAGTGAGGCTGATGAACTGAGAAAACAGGCACAATTATGGACCAGACCATGAGGAACAAATAATAAGTCCTATTGCTTTAAATTGGAATATTTACCCTTTGAATGCTAAAGAGGTTTCTGATATATTGCACAGCAATTCATCAGAGACCTCTCTAGCATTTAAGGGTTTAAAATCCCATTTCAACCAGTAGGATTTGTGGATTTTTTTTCCCTACGGTGCAGTTGGTTTACTCCAGAAGTACACCTCAGTGAGGTTAATGTACTGGGAAAAACTGGAGCAAACCATTTGTGCCATAGGGGGCAAATACATTTCTTGTTGATTTAAATGGGGTTCTTAAACAGATTGCAAGACATGGTTTTGCGCACATACACACACACACACACGCAGTGACAGATGTCTCACACATCTACAGAGATGCACAGGATAAATGCCACACAAACACAGAGACACTTGCACCGTGACAGATGTCTCACACACACATACACACACACACACACACACACACACACGCAAAGTGGCAGATGTAACACACACGGAGGGATGGACAGTGACAGATATCACACGCCCTTGCCATGACCACTGTCACAAACAAACACACACATGCTCACTGATAGATGTCAGACACACAGAGACAAATGTCTTGCTCACACACATGCATACACAGTGTCAAATGCCATAACACATACAGTGATGCAATGCATTAGGTGTCACTCACACAGACAAATGGACAGCGACAGATGTCTCACTCACAGACACACAGTGATGCATGTAAGAGGTCACACACAAACACATATACAGAGTGATGCAGTGACTGATGTTTAGCAGTGACAGATGTCACACACGCAGACACATGCACAGTCACACATTTTGTATCCGTAGGCACAGTGACAGATATAACACAAACTCAAGCACAGTGACAGATGTAAAACACAAAGAGTGATGCACAGTGACAGATGTGACCCTGACGTCTCTCTCACACACAAAGGAACAGATGTAACAAACATGTACAGAAAGTTATGCACAGTGACAGATGCAGTGACATGTCTTTCACACACTCACAGCCACATGCAGTGACATACATGGCAGCACAATTTACAGTGTCATACAGTGCGAAGCACAGGGCCCATTGCCTCACACAGTCTAGTGCACAAGGACTAACACCAAGTGTGACAATTAGTGACAGGTCCTGCAGCCCTTGGTGAAACCTCTGCCTCCATGGTTATAATAATCCTACACTAATCCCATAGTAATCCCATATTAATCCCACTGTGGGTGGGGGGCAGGAGAAGAACCATGATTGGGATAATTAAATCTGCCCTTCAAATCAGGAGCTTCTTCATATAACAAGGAGGGTCTCAGCATGTGGCTCTCCAGCTGTTAGAAATAACTTCCAAATGTATGAGGATAACAAATCCAACAGCTGGAGCGCCACCGGTTGCCCCACCCTTATCACAGTAAACAAATACATCCCCCCTAGTCTGGGGCAGAAGTCAGGGAAGGTCCCCGCCCAACACCGGGGAAAATCCAGGTCCCGGTCTCACCGGCTGGACAAAGGTGTCCTCCGGAGCAGGACCCAGGACACCACCCTGTAACCCGCGAATAGGCCCCGAACCATAGCCGGAACCGGAAGTGTGCAAAGACGATACCGGGACGGGCGGGGCTCCGGGGATAGGGCATTTGGCGGAGATTGGTTGGGACACTCTGCAGATCTGGTATCAAGCCAAATAGGTGCAGTTTTGGAGAACAAATCTGCACCATATGGGAACTGAACAATTCACAGTAGCCTATTGATGTAACCCTTTGAGAGCTAGTGAGCCGGGGATCAAACCTCTCATGCCTTCAAAGTGTCATTCTCTGAGACCCAAATTCTTCCTCAGGCTGTGTGATGTGCATACCTGGGAACTTTTGAAATGAGCTCATCCTGAGATATTTGAAATATTAACCCTTAACGCCCACAGGAAAGCAGATTCTATGTGTTATGTCAATGTTTGTTCTAAACCAGAGATAATCCAATCAATTTTTAAGGAACCTTTCACATGCTACAGTTCTGAGATATAACTTCTTATACACTCATAAGGCAAGCAGGACTTGTCCTCCTGCCTTTGTGGTAGAAATGTTGTGGATTTGGACAATAAACATACCTGGGAACTCTCCGGATTTGCCCCGGAGACTCTGGTTCTGACAGAGCTTTACCGGGTCTCCGGGGCAGAGGCAGATTCCTCCGGATGTGGAGAGTTTCTATTGAAACTCTGCCACATCTGTTTTTTCTCCCGTTGTGCTCCGTCCCCAGCCTTGTGTGTGACACATTTAACCCTCTGAGTACCAGAGTGGTACGGAATGCATTGCATTCCGTACCACTCTGGCACTCAAAGGGTTAAATCCCCCCAACACTCGAGTTAAGCCCCGCCCCTTTTTGACGCAATTAGCGTCATTTTTGTTACCCCCTGCTGAACCAGAGGACTACCCTCCGGGTAGCCCTCATCTGAAAGTTCCCAGGTATGACAATAAATAAGCAGTAAATTAGTGTAAATCATATAGGAGGACACACTGGATTTGCTCACCCTGAGAATATGGCCCTTCACCCTGAGATTTGGTTCCAAACCCTGAGAGTTCCCAGGTATGAGGATGTGTGTGTGTAAGAGTATCACATCATACCTCCCAAGTGTCCCTCTTTTAGACCTAAATCCCTCTGTCCCTCTTTCCCACCCTAAAGTAGGCTGCCCAGATCTCACCTTTAACCGGGGACACATCCGAAATATCCATTTTTCAGTACTTCACTGAAATCAAAGCAATCCTGCAGTATGTATTTTTCCTATGCTTCCCCAGTTAAAGGTGAGGTCTGGTCAGCCTACCCTAATTAGGGTGACCACACGTCCCAGGACTGTCCCTTATTTGGGGTCTGTGTCCTGAGTCCCGGGTCACCCCCCCACACCGGGACAACCAAGAGTCCCGGAATTGTATGTATATTTTTATTTATATAGCGCCAAACTGTGTACTTGGCACTTTACAGCGTACATTTAGTATAGAAGGGGTACAATTAGAGCAGTGATCAAGTGCTTATATAGACAATCATAATGTAAAGCTTTTTCAAATCATCAAGTTGTTTATAGGCAACAGGGTCCCTTTAAAGGTCCAGTGCGTGCTTCCATGCTGACTTTGTGAACAGAATTTTGGGCATTTTATTGTTAGCCATTTGATTATGTACATTCTTTCTCTCTGTCGCTCCTCTCTCTCTCTGTCTGTCTCACCAAGCTTACCCTACACATGATATTTCCATTGTCTGTACAAAGCAGATGGGAATGAAAAGCAAACAGCAAGTGTGGAAGAGATGTGATCGCTGTCTCTATAGAAACACAGCCCCAGGAGTCTGCTTGGCTTCGATTTGTCCCAGCAGACGGCAGGAGCACAGAACCCCAAGTCACATATGAAAATGGATCACTGCTCAGAGGAACTCCCCTCCTTGCCCAATGCGCTCGACCTTTCATTCTGCACTTGTCTTACTTTTCATTTCATCCTGACTCCACATGATATGGCAGAATGCTTTGTCTGCACAAACCAACCAGCTAACGACAGGACATTTGACAAGTTTAGAGAGAAAATACACTGTTCTTAGGCTGACATCAACTATTATTGCCAGCCTGAGCGCTGCTGATCAACTTCACCTTACCAGGCCCTGCTGTCTGCATCTATAGAAGTAGAATAGTGACAGTTCAGTACTGCCACACAGTGGACAAGAAGCACAATGAAAACGTCAAGTTAAGAATTAACTGAGTTTCCAGCTGCCCACTGTAGGGTGACCACATGTTCCTGATTGCCCAGGACAGTCCTAGATTTTAAATGTGTGTTCTGGGTCCTGGACAGCCCACTTCTGGGACAATACAGAACCCCTGAATGAAGACTCCAGAGCGCAGACTCCTCAGATACAAAGCGGTGATAGTGATAAAGTGGAGATGACTTCTACAGTTTATCACTTCTCCAGTTCCTATGTTATTCTATGGAGCTTATGCACTAAGATCTCCAAAGCTGAAGAAATCTTAGTGAATAGGCTCCATAGAACAACATAGGAATTGGAGAAGTGATAAACTGGAGAAGTCATCTCCATTTTATCACCATTAGCATACCAGGGAACTTTTTGATCTGGACTCCCTGGAGGGGAGTCCTGTGGTGTCGCTGAGGGGAGAGAAATGTTGAGATTTGCATCATAAAGGGGATGGGGCTTAATCGCGAGTGGGGGCAGGACTAGTAAAACAAAAAATAGAATAGACTGGGGAAAGAGGAAAAGAGGGCGGGCAGTGGGAGGAACAGGGTGGGGAAGGAGGAAAAGAGAGCGGGCAGTGGGAGGAACAGGGTGGGAAAAGAGGGCGGGCAGTGGGAGGAACAGGGTGGGGAAGGAGGAAAAGAGGGCGGGCAGTGGGAGGAACTGGGTGGGGAAGGAGGTGAAGAGGGCGGGCAGTGGGAGGAACTGGGTGGGGAAGGAGGTAAAGAGAACGGGCAGTGGGAGGAACTGGGTGGGGAAGGTGGAAAAGAGGGCGGGCAGTGGGAGGAACAGGGTGGGGAAGGAGGCAAAGAGGGCGGGCAGTGGGAGGAACAGGGTGGGGAAGGAGGCAAAGAGGGCGGGCAGTGGGAGGAACAGGGTGGGATGGAGCACAAGTGGGCAAAGTTTCATCAGAAACTCCCCACATCCGGAGAATCACACTCTGCCCCGGAGACCCGGTAATGCAGATTCAAAACCGGTGTCTCCGGGGCAAACCAGTGAGTTCCCAGATGTGCCGCTTAGTGTAGAGAATACTGATCTACAAGAAAATGGCCTCCATTTAGAGCTCCAAATATTAGAGGGATATTACTGACATCAAACAGGAGCTGGAACACCAGTTTCTTGTAATGTAAGGCTGTGCTAAGGCTCGGGGGTTGGTGTGCATTTCTTGTAACCCAGCACAGGCCTCACTTTTTTGTCATATCAGTCAATCGGCATTTTTCCCTCTAGCAATTTGAACTCTGTGGTATTCTGGAGAAAACATCATGTTTTTACTAAGAGGGAGTATTCTGCCACTCATCTCGGCTGTGTTCTTGAATGGCAGAAAGAAAATGTTGTCACCCTATTGCCCAGTAACCCCTTTGCACTATTGTTCCTATCACCTAATGTAGAGACTACGTTTTAACACCCCAATAATAAGAAGTGTTTACTGCTGCTGCTCATCTGTTTATTCCAGGGGTGTTTAACCCCTTAAAGACCCATAACGGTCCTGGACCATCATGTGTTGTTATACCCTTAAAGGGATAGTAATGTTTCATAATAAAAGCAGCTCTAATTAATCATCATAATATTTGGACTTTGGAGAGTGTTATTTCAATTCTGTCAGAGTTGTAGTTCAAGAGTAATTCAATGACAAAGTATCCCCCTCCCGCCCCTTTTACTGATGTAACACTGTTCAGCCAGATCAGAAGGGAGGTGCCAGGTAGACTGTAGAGAGGGACAATCTTCAATTAAGATAAGGGAAAAACCTGAAAAGCTTGTCAAGGGGGGCAGGGCTTTCATTGTTCTCATAGGAAGAAGATTGTCCCCTTCTGTTATCTGTCTGGTCTATGGACTGCATTCCACATCTGAGAAGAGATGGCTTACACTAGGTAAAAGGGGCGGGAGGGGAAACTTTGCTTGTGAATATCTCTCAAACCATAAAGGTTTGAGACATAAGACTTATATCATTCTTCATGTTTTTTTAATGCCTACAAAATAAAGTAAAGTTAAAACGAAGTATTACTATCCCTTTAAGGACCCATGACGGTCCTGGACAGTCATGGGTTGTTATACCTTTAAGGACCCATGATGGTCCTGGACCGTCATGGAATTCCGGGCTCCCCGTGCAGCTGCCGTTCGGGGAGTCCGGAATCGAATCTCGCAAAAAAAAAAAGAAATGCTCCGTGGTCCTTAAGGGACCGCAAAGTAGTACGCAGCCAGTCCTTAAGGGGTTAACTTGCAGTATCACATCATTTGTTGGAATACATCTCCCATCATTCGCAGCTGACCGTTGGCCGACTGAAGGTGTTGGGAACTGTAGTCCATTAACAGAAGGGGAATTTCTGGATGCATGGCCATAGTCTACACACAGACAACTGCAATAGACTTTGGATACCAAATTAAATAAACCATATTCTAGGTATCGTTACTGCATACGTTTTATTTTTTGGAGATATCTCTAGAAATCTTGGGTTTGCCCTGAAAGTGGAACATTTCTGACGTTAGGGACATTAAGGCCAAATGCAAATTCCCGTTGATTTTAATGTGGATTTTTAACCCCCTGAGTGCCAGTGAGGTCTCCAATGCATTGCAAAGCATTCAAAAGATTAACCCTATGAGTTCCAGAGATGTATCCAACGCATTGCACAATACATAGAGAGAAAGAAACCTTGCAAATTAAAGCAGACCTTTCACCATATTTAAAGTCGCCCTGCAATAATTAGGCAGATGGCGACTAACTTAATAATAGTTATCTTACCACTCAGAACGAACCGATTCTAAAGAAATCCTTAATCTTCAGAGACTGACGGCCAGGTTAGTGCAGTCTGTGCGCCTGCACCGCCCATCGCTTCCAGTGCCTTTTGGCACAGTGCAATGCTTTTTAATGGAGACTGGGACTAACAGCGCAGGCGCTAGCTTCCAGTCTCAGAAGATTAAAGGGATAGTAATATTTTATTTTACCTTTATTTTATTTTGTAGGCATTAAAAAAACATGAAGAACGATATAAGTCTTATCTCTCAAACTTTTATGGAAGCAAAGTTTCCCCTCCCGCCCCTTTTACCTAGTGTAAGCCATCTCTTCTCAGATGTGGAATCCAGTCCATAGACCAGACAGATAACAGCAGGGGACAATCTTCTTCCTATGAGAACAATGAAAGCCCTGCCCCCTTGACAAGTTTTTCACTTATCTTGATTGAAGATTGTCCCTCTCTGCAGTCTACCTGGGCACCTCCCTTCTGATCTGGCTGAGCAGTGTTACATCAGTAAAAGGTGCGGGAGGGGGATACTTTGTCATTGAATTACTCTTGAACTACAACTCTGACAGTATTGAAATAACACTCTCCAAAGTCCAAATACTATGATGATTAATTCGAGCTGCTTTTATTATGAAACATTACTATCCCTTTAAGGATTTCTTTAGAATCAGCTTGTTCTGAGTGGTAAGATAACTATTATTACTGTAAGCTAGTCACCATCTTCCTATTTATTGCAGGGCAACTTTAAATATGGGAGGCAGCCTTACAAGCGTTAAGACTCTACCTAATGAAAAGATTACCTTCCAGTCTTTCGGTCTCTTTGCTTAAAGGGATAGTAATGTTTCATAATAAAAGCAGCTCTAATTAATCATCATAGAATTTTGGCCTTGGAGAGTGTTATTTCAATTCTGTCTGAGTTGTAGTTCAAGAGTAATTGAATGATAAAGTATCCCCCTCCCGCCCCTTTTACTGATGTAACACTGTTCAGCCAGATCAGAAGGGAGGTGTCCAGGTAGATTGCAGAGAGGGACAATCTTCAATTAAGATAAGGGAAAAAGCTGAAAAGCATGTCATGGGGGCCAGGGCTTTCATTGTTCTCACAGTAAGAATATTGACCCTTGATGTGAGCTGTCTGGTCTACGGACTGGATTCTACATCTGAAGAGTGGGGGCTTAGACTAGGTAAAAGGGATGGGAGGGGGCAACTTTGTCATTCAATTACTATTGAACTACAACTCTCACATTATTGAAATAACACTCTCTATGGCCCAAATACTATGAAGATTAATTGGAGCTGCTGTTTTTGTGAAACATTACTATCACTTTAATGAGTAAGGCTGCCTTCCATGCATTGGGCCTCTTCATAATGAGTAAGGCTATCCTCTAGTTGTTGAGACTCTGCTCAAATGAGAGAGTCTGCCTTCCATGCATTGGGGGTTTGATGAGTGAAGCTGTTTTTCAGTCATTGGAACTCTTTCCCTAATGAGTGAGGGGTCCTTCCAGGAAGGGTCCTAATGTCTAAGTCTGCCTTCCAGTTATCAGAACTCTTCCTCTAGTAAGTGAGGCTGCTTTGGGGCTCATCCTAATGAGTAAGGCTAGCTTCTAGTCATTGTGGCTCTTTTCTTAATGAATGAGGCTACCTTAAAGTTATTGTGATTCTGTGTAAAGAGTGAGGCTTCTTTCCAGGTATCTGGACCCTTCCTAATGAGTTAAACTACCTTCCAGTCGTTATGACTCTTGCTCATAAGTGTGGTTGTCTTTGAGACACTGGGGTTCTTTGCCCTATGAGTGAGGCTGCATTCCAGTTCTCGGGACTTTTACTAATGAGTGAAGATGCTTTCCAGTCAAGGGGACTCTTTCCATAATACGTGAACTGCCTTCCAGTCATTGAGACTTTTTCCCTAATGAGTGAGGCTGCCTTCCAATGAGCAAGGCATATTACTAAATGGTTCATTATGAAAATGTCAGCCACTATTGAGCGACTAAGAAAACAGTGCATTAAACATGTCGCCGCAATGAAAAGGGTGATAGCAGAATCTTGCCCGCATCAAAAGTGTAAGATTCTGATATTGCGGGCTGAAAGCGTCACACATTTTAATACTTAACATTGAAAATTATAACCTACACACTGCACGCACACTGCTCTGCTCCGTGCATTTCATCTTGCAGCTCTTACACACAGCGCATCTAAGGTTTACACATCCAACCACCGCTTGTGCTTACATCCATGTATGTTAACCTTTTGAGTGCAAGAGTGGTTCTGGAGCAAGTGTATCCCTCATGTTCTCAAAGGGTTAACATACACGGATGTAAGCACAAGCAGTGGTTGGATGTGTAAACCTTAGACACGCTTTGTGTAAGAGCTGCAAGATGAAATGCACGGAGCAGAGCAGAGTTTACAGTGCGTAGGATATAATTTTCAACATTCAATGCTTTAAGTCCATGATATCGGAATCTTGCCCTTTTGATGCAGGCGAGATTCTGATATCGTCCTTTTCATCACGACGACATGTTTAATGCGCCATTTTGTTTGTCATCCAACAGTTGCCGACGTTTCAAAAGGATACCTTACTAAATAAGGCCTGAATTTCACTGTAGGTGATGATTTTATCACTGGTTTATATGTATATATCTTTCCTGAAGTGTGTCCGCCAGTATATTCTACAGCAAAAATACGCTCTAGTACTCACCCTAGAGTGCAGTAACTGGAGTTGGTGGCTGTATCCAGTGGAGCTTGTGCTTGTGTATTCGTACATTCACTCCTGTGTCTCTACTACAAGTCTTACGCTATCACACTTAGCTACTAAACGCTAGATAGGAACTGTCTCTCTAAAGTCATTGAATACCATATAGTAACAGACAAAAAATAAAACAAATACAAAGAATTTGCTTCATTAGGGTGCTTTAAAAGCGGAGCTATCACTCAAATAAAAGTGCCCCCCAAATAATTATTCATATAGCGATATGCATACAAATACTTGTTTGATCCTAAAAAATCCAGCATTATTGTGAAAATCATCTTGTTCGCAGACTGACAGGCTGGCTTCTTGCTGTAGTGGCATCTGTGCGCGTACGCCATTAGTCACTTCCTGTACCTTAAGGTACAATGCAACTCCCCCTCAGCAATCCTAGAGGAGACTGGGACTGACAGCGCAGACGCACAGATGCCAAAGAAGCAAGAAGTCTGAGCTTATGCCTGCCTGTCAGTCTCTGAACAAGATGGATTTCTCAATAATACAAGTATCTTACAAGTATTGATACGCGTATCTCTATATGAATAATTATTTGGGGGGCACTTTAATTTGAGTGAAACTGCCGCTTTAAAATGTATACTCAGCTGCCACCTTCTCTTATTGCTTTATTAATGAGAGATGCTAATGTCTCCCCAAAACAATGGTAGTTTCATGATACAATTTTTATTAGACAGACAGATGGATACATCTTCCCCTGACTCAGCAGTACTGTTAATAAATCCTGAGTTAAAAGTGATTAAACAGGTAAACATTGTTTGCTTAAAGTTCTTCAGCCTAAAATGTTCAGTGGCACTTGGCAGTGACCCAAATCCATAATGATTACTCATTAAATGATACTAATTCTACCCTAATTGGAGAATGAGGTAATCTCACATCAGAAGACACAAAACAGGTATTTAACTTTCAAGTCACATCTCATGTTGGTTTGGAAGTTGTAATGACATAGATTTCATGCATTGTATTGCCACCCTGTAACATGTGCTTATAAATGTATCCTACTGGATGGCATAGACGTCTCCAAAACATTGCTTCAAAATGCGTTGGATGCTTCTTTGCCATCTAAGGGGTTAAACGAACATTAACACCTCATAATAACTAGCCCTCTGATTATCTTAAGGGACACTATCACCTAAACCAACTTTGGTGATTTTGAAAGAGCTTTCAGAATCCCCTATACATTGTATTAGCCATTTTTTAACTATCTCCCCCCACTCTCTGACACTGTTCAGCAATGCATTGCGCTCCTCCCCTAGCACTGACTTCCTGTCTTATCCCTACATTACCTCCCCACTCACTGACACTGCTCAGCAATGCATTACCCACCTCTCCTAGCACTGACTTCCTATCTTATCCCTACATTACCTCCCAACTCACTGATACTGCTCAGCAATGTATTACCCACCTCCCCTAGCACTGACTTCCTGTCTTATCCCTACATCACCTCCTCACTCACTGACACTGCTCAGCAATGCATTACCCACCTTCCCTAGCACTGACTTCCTGTCTTATCCCTACATCACCTCCCCACTCACTGACACTGCTCAGCAATGCATTGTCCAACCTCCCCTAGCACTGACTTCCTGTCTTATCCCTACATCACCTCCTCACTCACTGACACTGCTCAGCAATGCATTACCCACCTCCCCCAACACCGACTTCCTGTCTTATCCCTACATTACCTCCCCCACTCACTGACACTGCTCAGCAATGCATTACCTACCTCCCCTAGCACTGAAAGGGGTATGTGTCAGTGAATGGGCCAGATAATGAAGGGCTAACACATTAATTAGCATGATCTATAATCTAAATGACGTAAAACATATTTTCTAAATACAAATGGCTAATAGATTATATAGTGGATTTTGAAAGCTCTTTCCATGTCACCAAAGTGTTTCCTGGCATTCAGCAACAAAGAAACATGGCTGTTTCCATAGACATGATAATCAGTATTACAGATCCAAGCTATGGCAAGCACATCCAAATAAAACAATACATTTAAATAACTGGAGTGGAGTGTGGAGTGATATCAGGTACTAAGTCCAGATTAAAGAAAAGGGTTGTTCCCACTCTGAGAGATCTGTGGCTGGATTGGTTGGGAGAGATTGGTGGTCAGTTGGTTCACAGCTGGCACCTGACCGTATAAGGGATTCAATGAGGGGTAGATGCCCAAAGCAGAGGGGGCACTATAGAGTGGTAACAGGAGTGGGGCATTGGTTGGAATTGGGAATCCAGGCCCTGTAGGCACAGCCTGCATGGTATTCAGTCCAGGTCCCATAGAGATGGTTGGCACAGGGGAGGGGTTCTGGAGTTGCATCAGAGGTGTCGCTGAAGTGCCAGGTACAGGAGAGGTGGTCCTCATTTGGTTTAGAGAGGGTTTCTGGTCTCCCAGTTGGAATGGGTTGGTAGTGGAGGGTGGAATAAGCCCTGATGAAATGAAACAACATAAACATAGAGTCGGATTTAGCACCTCCTTTAGGTAAAAAATATTGTAATAAGAACTAACACTGGTGTATGGGCATTAAGATTGCTGTGGCCACACCCACAACTCAATGTGTGGCTTTGGCCTACTCTGACACTGGTGTATGGTTATTTGGATTGCTGTGGCCACACCCACAACTCACACTGAGATGTGGGAGTGGTCACATCAATACTAATACCCATTCATATGCCCAAAGCATGCCACACTAACTCAATAAATGGGTATGGCCTGCAGAGGATTCGCCCCTCACAATACTGCACTCTAGGAGGTTGCCTGCACTGCGTAATAGGAAATTAGGCTCTGTTTATATACATATTATCACTTAAAGGAACATTACACATCTTTGTAATAAACCTCCATTTAACTTAATCTTGGAAAAAAATAGAATCAATTGTTTGTGGATTAGTTCTCCAAAATTAATATTTAATTAGCACTGCATATCATGTCCATGGAGGCAGACATGATTCTTCTATGCCAGACTCCAGCACTCCAAATGCCTTCAATTGAAGTGTTCTTGAAAAGGAAGGAATCTGTCAGTAGGAGGAGTTGGGGTTACTGGAGACTGCCAACAATGATTCATGTCTGCCTCCAACAACACGATGTCTAATACTAATTAAAAATTAATTTTGGGGAAGCAGTCCATGGAGAATTGATGCATAGTGGCCACTAGGATTTTTTGCTCAAATTAAGGTAAGTGAGGGTTTAATATGAGAGGGTGCTAGTGTCCCGTTAAAGGGATAGTTACCTTTCATTTTGATTTCTCAAATCCTGCAACTGCATAACATGTAAAATCAAATACTATACTTTTTATTACAACTGATATTTTTTTCATTATCATCTATTTTTACACCTTTATCCCTGACAAAGATCTGTTTTCTGAGAGCTTTCTTTCAGGGAATATGAAAGCATGACAGTGATAGAATGTAGAAAATATACAATTTAAAACAGATAGCATGCACAGCACTCAGTGCTGTGGGGATAGTGTTACATTGTATTACTATCTTGTTTTCATGGATGACTGACTGTAAAGTTCTCTCAAAACAGAGATTCAGGGAGCTCACTGTCAGGACCATAAATGTGTAGAAGGAAAATGTGTGAAAATGGGGAAGATAATTGGGGACATTATATTTTATGTACTTGCAGAATATGTAAGATAAAAAATATAAGGCTACTATCATTTTAATTTAAAATACAGCATTTTATCTAAAAGAGCATTCATATTTGTGTGTATATATATATATATATATATATATATATATATATATAACATTTTAATAGTTTGATAGGGATTTAGATATATCGGACAGATGTGTTGTTTTTCAGACACCAGTAAAGTACAATCATAATATTCCTGACAGGTGCTCTGTGCTCATTCTCATGTAACACCACTATATATCTATTCCAGACAGGAAACTTCCTAGAAAAGTTTCAGGGTTATGTTCTGACACAATAGCAATGCTAGATTCACTTTAACCCTCTGAATGCCAGAGAGGATACCTCTCTGGCATTCAAAGGGTTTTAAAAATGCAGTAAAGGGTCAGGAGGAAGGGGCTTTGTAGCAATACACAGTTACCTGATAGCTATGGGAGCCTAGATCCCATAGAACTCTGTCATTCCCTCTATGTTCCTTCTGCAGATCTCAGTGATCTGCAGGGCTATGTGACATCAGAGCTTCACTAGGCACTTTCTGGGAGATCTCTCCATTGAAGTACATTATTAGTGAATTTGGTGACACAAAGCTTCATCTGAGGGGATAAAGATTGTTGCTTCATCCCTCATACATCAATTGGCCCTGCAGGTCGCTGAGATCTGTAGGGCAAGCAGAGAGAGAAAATAGAAGAGTTTTAAGCTATGGGAACTCAATTCCCATAGCTGTCTAGCTGCCTAAGTTACAAAAGCCTCTTCATCTGAACCCCAGTACTCCCATGTCAGTCCCGTGGGAAGAGGCAGAGCTACAAATGGAAGTCTTGCAGATCAGTATTGTTCAGCTGCTCACACAACCTCATAGGCTCTAGTGATGGGGTTCCAAGCTCGACACTAAAGAGTTAAAGGGCCTGCTCTTGCAACTTGTGAAGTTTGGGGCTGAGAGCCAAATACTTATGGTTTGTATTTCAGCCCACTGCCAGCCAAGCCCAAGTGGGTCAGTATCCTGACCCCCCAAATGGCTGACAATAGCTACTTAATGAGTCTGCTCACATAGGGACAAACTTAGTAAAACATGATAATTGCTCTTTAAAGGGATAGTAATGTTTCACAATGAAAGCCACTCCAATTAATCTTCATAGTATTTGGGCTACGTAGTGTGTTCTTTCAATACTGTCAGAGTTGTAGTTCAAGAGTAATTGAATGATAAAGTATCCCCATACCTGGGAACACTCCGGTTTTGCCCTGGATTTCAGACTGAATTACCGGGTCTCCAGGGCAATGTGTGGATCACCGGGTGGGCAGAGTTTAAATAGAAACTCTGCCCACTTGTGCTCTGCCCCGCCTGGTTCCTCCCACTCCCCACCCTCTTAGATACATTTTGCAGGGTTTTTTTGTTTTTTTTTGTCCCGCCCCCCTCCGTGACTAAGCCCCGCCCCTTTTATGACACGAATCGCGTCATTTTCCTCCCAGGTCAGCACTGACAGGGTTACCCTCCGGGTAGCCCTGTTTCAAAAGTTCCCAAGTATGAGTATCCCCCTCCTGCCCCTTTTACTGAAGTAACACTGCTCACCTCAGAACAACAAGACTGTCTGGATGGATCGCAGAGAGGGACAATCTTCATTGAGCATAAGGAAAAAACTGAAAAACCTGTAAAGAGGGGCAGGGTTTTCCTTATGATCACAGTAAGAAGATTGTCCCTTGCTGCGACCTGTCCGGTCATGGGACCAGATAACACATCTGAGGGGACGTGGCTTACACTAGGTAAAAGGGGCGGTAGGGGGATACTTTATCATTCAATTACTCTTGTACTACAATTCTGACAGTATTGACATAACACTCTCCATGGCCCAAATACCATGAAGAGCAATTGGAGTTGCTTTTTTTGTGAAACATTACTATCCCTTTAAAGGGATAGTAATACTTTGTTTTATCTTTATTTTATTTTGTAGGCATTAAAAAAACATGAAGAATGATATAAGTCTTATCTCTCAAACCTTTATGGTTTAAGAGATATTCACAAGCAAAGTGTCCCCCTCCCGCCCCTTTTACTGATGTAACACTGCTCAGCCAGATCAGAAGGGAGGTGTCCAGGTAGACTGCAGAGTGGGACAATCTTCAATTAAGATAAGGGAAAAACCTGAAAAGCTTGTCAAGGGGGGCAGGTCTTTCATTGTTTTCATAGGAAGAAGATTGTCCCCTTCTGTTATCTGTCCAGTCTATGGACTGCATTCCACATCTGAGAAGAGATTGTTTACAGTAGGTAAAAGGGGCGGAAGGGGGAAACTTTGCTTGTGAATATCTCATAAACCATAAAGGTTTGAGAGATAAGATTTATATAATTCTTCATGTTTTTTTAATGCCTACAAAATAAAATAAAGTCAAAAAGAGAAAGTATAATTGGGATCCAATGCTTTTATAGCACTTTACATGTATACCATAGTATTTGCCTTTCACTGATAACCAAAGCACCAGATAGTCACATTGCATCAGAAGGAAGACTCCACCACTTTCTATATGGATACCATTGTGGGCATTATTAATACATGTTCATTAGCTGTCTATGGACCTCATGTCCTCTACCCAACGTCAGAACTCTTTCCCTGGATCCTTGGGACTCACCAGAAGCGAAAGGGTTCTTGGTCTTAGCAGCAGAACCCGAGGAAGAGATCAGACTATCGAGGTTTACCAGGGACCGAGCAGCTGGATCTAGAAATAACTCTGGAGTGCGGCAACGAGGAGTGACCTTAGTACCATCAAGCGATTCTTCAAGTTCCTTCAGGTCAATGCCTTCTGTACTTCGCTTTGTGCTGGGAACGGATTCCCCAAAGAGGTCCAGATCTGGGACAGAAAGAGATGGTGTTTAACCTACAATATACCCAACAGAAGACAGGGGCAGCACTACACTATCATGTGATCCCCCAACAATCAGACCAGTTTCCTGTCTTGGCTGACATCATCACACAGCTTCCGTGTCATGTGTTCCACTGACATATCCCGAGTCACAACTAGGTTAGTTCCAGAGCGCCAGGGGGTTAGTGTGGTGTGCAGAGGGAAAGGGATTCATATGGGACAAATGTTCACCAAATTCCCCTTGATTTAAATGGGGTTTTAAATCCTTTGAATTCTAGAGATGTTTCCAAATCTGTAGATCTGCACTGGAGATTCTGGTTTTCAGACTGAATTACCGGGTCTCCGGGGACAGAGGCTGATTCTCCAGCAGTGTGTAGGGGGGAGTTCTTCTCCTTCCCTCCCACTTATCCTCCTTCTCACCCTATTCCTCCCACTTCTCTCCCACTTATCCTACTTCTCACCCTATTCCTCCCACTTCCCTCCCACTTCTCCTCCTTTCCACCCTATTCCTCCCACTTCCCTCCCACTTATCCTCCTTCCCACCCTATTCCTCCCATTTCCCACCACTTCTCCTCCTTCCCACCCTGTTCCTCCCACTTCCCGCCCACTCCTACTTCCCGCCCTGTTCCTCCCACTTCTTATCCTTCCCACTCTGTTCCTCCCACTACCCACCCACTTCTCCTCCTTCCCATCCTGTTCCTCCCACTTCCTTCCCACTTCCCCTCCTTCCCACCCTGTTCCTCCCACTTCTTCTCCATCCCACCCTGATCCGCCCACTACCCACACACTTCTCCTCTTTCTCACCCTCTTTCTCCTGCTTCCTGCCCACTTCTCCTCCTTCCCACCCTGTTTCTCCCACTTCCTGGCCACTTCTCCTCCTTCCCACCCTGTTCCTCCCACTTCCCACCAACTCCTGCTTCCCGTCCTGTTCCTCCCACTTCTTATCCTTCCCATTCTGTTCCTCCCACTACCCACCCACTTCTCCTCCTTCTCACCCTGTTTCTCCCACTTCCTGCCCACTTCTCCTCCTTCCCACCCTGTTCCTCCCACTTCCCACCAACTCCTGCTTCCCGTCCTGTTCCTCCCACTTCTTATCCTTCCCATTCTGTTCCTCCCACTACCCACCCACTTCTCCTCCTTCTCACCCTGTTTCTCCCACTTCCTGCCCACTTCTCCTCCTTCCCATCCTGTTCCTCCCACTTCCCCTCCTTCCCACCCTGTTCCTCCCACTACCCACCCACTTTTCCTCCTTCTCATCCTGTTTCTCCCACTTCCTGCCCACTTATCCTCCTTCCTGCCCTTTTCCTCCCACTTCCCGCCCACTTCTCCTCCTTCCCATCCTGTTTCGCCCACTTCCTGCCCACTTCTCCTCCTTCCCACCCTGTTCCTCCCACTTCTACTTCCCTCCCTGTTCCACCCATTTCTTCTCCTTCCCACCCTGTTCCTCCCACTACCTGTTCACTTCTGCTTCCCACCCTGTTCTGCCCACTTCCAGCCCACTTTTTGACATAAAGCCCCTCCCACCCAATTAAGCTCCACACGTTTATGACACAGATCACATCACTGACATCCCCCTGGTCAGCAGCACACGAACCCTCTCCAGGAGCACAAGATGAGGAAGTTCCCAGGTATGCATCTCCAACAATCAAGGGATTAAATGCTCCATTTAATGTCTCCCCATCCCCAATGGGGCAAATAGTTTAATCCAGAACTGAGCCCTCTTCAGCGTACTGAATATGACCATATGTGTCCTAGGCAGTAGCCTGTTCTGGCTAATAAGTTCTCTGGCCCCTGGACATGATAGACAAGGACTGTGTCCTCATAACACTGGCACAAGGCATCTTACCAAAAGAAGGTTCTGACTTGGACTGGGAACTGCTTGACGCTGTTAATGGAGGCTGGCCAAAAACATCCATGGCTGAGTCTGTGGGACATAAAGGATTGTACGTGACAGTTATGACCTGAGATTATTATAACTAAACAACACAGACTGCATGGCTTTCCTGCTGAGTAAAATAAGCTATCCCCGCTACTGGGAGATGCTTTGAGTGCCAGAAAAGTATCCAACACATTGTAACGCAATGCGTTGGGTACATCTCTGGCACTCAAAGGGTTAACACTTTATGTGCCAGAGGGGAAGAGTTCAACTGGTGGTGTTTTTATACTAAAATGTTTAGCAACAGTGCCACCTGCTGTCCAAACTGTTATTCTGTAACGAGGGACAGTAAACTTTGACACTCCAGCTGAATGTATATTTTTGGATGTATATATGGATGTATATTTTTATTTGCATTAAAAAAATATACAAAAAAAAAATGAAATCAGTTTAGTGTTGGAAGATCTTCAATTGAAAACTGGAATCATTCTGGGCCGCACCAAGTGAACTGTAGGGGAAATTGTTCAATGTTATATTTAATATTAAATTGAAATGGGTCTATTAATCCCTTGAATGCATTGTAGACCTCGCTATCATTGAAGGCATTAAAGCATAACTATTAGAGATGCACCAATACCAATTTTTTAAGACCGAGTACGAGTACCGATACTTTTTTCAAGTACTCACCGATACCAATTACCGATGCCTTTTTTTTGCGGTCATTTGCCAGTTTTCTAAGTACCGCAAAAAAAAGTATTGGTATTGGTGAGTACTTGAAAAAAAATATACATACACACACACACCACCTCTTGATTCTCCCTTTTGACTCTTTCTCCCCCTCTTGATTCCTACCTTTTGCTTCATTTTACCCATCTTGAGCCCCCTTCTTTTGCCTTGGCTTTTTCTCTCCCTTTTGACCCCCCTCCTTCTCCTTGACTTACCCTTTTGCCTCTCTCACTCTCTCCTGATCCTTCCTCCTTTTGCTCCTTTCTTGGCCCCCCTCTCTGCCTCTTTCACCACCCGCTGCCCCATCTTGTCTCCCTTACTGTCCTCTGCCGGGAGCTCACTGTTCTCTCGCGAGCCCCGGCAGAGGTCAGCGTCGGAGCGTTGCCATGGTAACCCGCGGCAACGCTCCAACGCTGCAGGAAGGAGAGAGGTGACCGGGGAGCATTGTGAGCAGCTCCCCGGGCTCCCTCTCTGCAGCATCGACCCTGACACAGGGTATCGGTGCTGGCATCAGCCGCATTTGCGCGAGTACAAGTACTCGCGCAAATGCTGGTATCCGCACCAATACCGATACCAGTATCGGTATCGGTGCAACCCTAATAACTATCATCCAAAATAAAGTCCCCCTCCCAATAATTAGGCATATAGCTTAGAAATAGTGCTATTATCGAGCATAAGTACTGTGTTATTAAGAAATCCTTCTTCATCTGAGACTAACGGGTAGGCTTCTTGCTTTATAGGCATCTGTGCTCCTGCACCATCAGTCCCTTCCTGTTACCTTAAGGTACCATGAAGGAGACCAGGAAGGCCCAAGATGTCTGACCTGATGCCTGGATCCTTGTCTAACGTGGATCCGTGAGCGCTTCCTTCCTGTTGTCCTCAAGTAAAATGTGTATGACATGCTATGACAGTCACCGGTCCTTAAGGCAAAAAATGCATCACGGTCATAGAACGTCACGTGGTCATTAAGGGGTTAAAACCTGTCCTGTTGATGTGTCCCAAGAAACTGCACTGAGAATCGCTGGTCTAGAAAGAGCATCTTTCATTGGAATTTTACTTTGATTGGAATGTAACATAAAGTTCAGCTGAGATGACTGATAATGAACCAATATTTGCAGTTGCCTGGAATGTTAGATAAAAGTGGTCAGGCTTATTTACAGTTAGGAACGCCAGTCCTCACCAATGGCAAGGAAATTGGAACTAGCAGAGTACATAATGTTATCATCGCAGAGAATGCCATGTGACTGCTGCCACAGATAGGCTGTTATATATATATTTTTCAAAGCAGTGTGTATTAGTGATATGCAGTAGGTACTAAAATATCTGATGATGAACTAGAAAATGGTTGAATTTACAACAGTTGAACCTTGATTCACTTTCAAGTGCAGATTTTCTTTTAACTTATCTTAACCCTTTAACTATTTAACACAGATGGCTGTGCAATGCACTGCTCACTACTGTGCGCCTTAACCTTTTGAATGCCAGAGGGTTATCCGATGCATTGCAAAGCAATGTGTTGGACACCTTTCTGGCACTCAAAAGGCTTATGTAAAGTAATGTTTCACAAGAAGACCATCTCCAATTAATCTTCATAGTATTTGGACCGTGGAGAGTGTTATATCAATACTGTCAGAGTTGTAGTACAAGAGTAATTGAATGATAAAGTATTCCCCTCCTGTCCCTTTTACCTAGTGTAAGCTGCCTCCCCTCAGATGTGGAATCTGGTCTCTTGACCGGACAGATCACATCAAGGGACAATCTTCTTACTGTGATCATAAGGAAAACCCTGCCCCCATGAGAGGTTTATCAGGTTTTACCTTGTGCTCACTGAAGATTGTCCCTCTCTGCAATCCATCCGGACCGTCTTGCTGCTCTGAGGTGAGCAGTGTTACATCAGTAAAAGGAGCACCGAGGTACTGCAGCTAAAAAAACTCAAGTTTAAACAGCAATAACTTTTTAATAAAATGCCTCTCAGCAGTGAGGGTACACTTGTTTTACTTGGAAGGATAAACTATACAATATGTAGATTTTACTTAGTAAATATTACTATCCCTTTAAAAAAAAAGAGGTACATACTTGTGGACCATCACTACCTCACCACTTCCAGTCCTGTTCCTCTACAGAGATTGGGGAAATGTCAGTACCACTACACCACTCAGTGGAGTAACAATAGGGGTTGCATCTGTGACCGGGCCCGTGTCTCCAGGAGCCAGGCCGCCCCATGCGACCCATCCGCCTGGCTCCTGCAACATGCTGAGGTCTGTGCCTACTTCAGCACAGACCTCTAGCAGCTGAGCACCCTCTTCTGCACTGTAGTAATGCAGAGTGATGGGATATGACATCATCTCCCAGAGCTCTGCATTACTGAAGAAAGGACCGCGCAGGAGCTCCATCTGTATAGAGGTCTGTGCAGAAGGAGGCACAGACCTCTCCTGCCACGCCGCTGCACCACCAGGGAGGTAGTAGATGGACACTGAGGGGGTCAATAGGGGCAATGTGGAGGTGAAGATTGGGAGCCATGTGGAGGTGGCCAGTGGAGATGTCCAATGGGGGGGGCCAATGTGGTCGGGGAGCCCATTTCAATTCTTGCACCAGGGCCAGTAGCTTCTAGTTACGCCTCTGACATCACTCCGCACAATTCTGCTCCTGTTGAGTTGTATTATAATGCAGGAGGTCCCATGAATCTATGGGACAGTTGAGGGCTCCAACATACAATGGTGGATGGACTGGCTAACAACCGAAGTTTGCTTCATCACCCAGTTGTCAGTGAACCTACTGACTAAACTCTCATTCCCAGAGAAAATAAAAAAGACAATGAATGGTTGCTCAGAGAGACCATATTACAATCTACCTTAGAGGTCTAATTATCCTGTGCTTTCTTCCTCTGTGGTGTGTTGGCCGGCATAGTTGCGGCCACTTCCGCATTGCTGACATCATGAAACAGGCAATTGCCAGCTTCTCCTGCTCCTTTATAAACCTCTCTGGTTCTGCCCTTACGTGGTGTTTCCTATATTGTCTCTTGCGCTCTGTTGTGACCCATGCTCTCCTGAGAATCCGCTCCGTGTATGACCCCGGCTTGTCTGACTACCCACATCGGTTCTGATCTGTGGCTCTGGCTGACTAACTCGCTTTGTGTAGTCCCCGGTTTGTCTGATCTCTGGCTCTTGCTGCCTAGCTCCGTATAGTCCCCGGCTTGTCTGACCTGTGGCTCTGGCTGACTACTTACTTTGTACTCTCTGAACTTGCCTAACCATCATTCTCAGTGTTTCAGGCCTGCTCACGCTCCCTGTTGCCTCTGGTCATGTGACCCAGAATGGAGACTTGTGCCTCAGTTACCGTTCCTTCCGGTGTTCCACCCACACCACTGTCCTAGTCTCCAGTATCTCGCAGTAGTGCAGCGCGCAGCACAGTGTGCAGCTCTGGGTAGGAGCCTTGGTCCTTTCATCTTGTGTTCTGGGGTTGTGTGGTCTATACTATTACTACTGTACTTATTAAATAAAGGTGGGTTTGTATTTTATATTCATACCTGACCTTCTTTGCCTGAAAACCGTGACAGATCAGTCCTGATTGCTTTTTGCAGGACACAGTAAACTGTCAAGTGGGTAGAGCTACATGGGGGTTCAGCATGAACAGAGAGGGAAACTGCCTATTCCAAAGAAAGTTATTTTTAAAAGTGTCCACCCTCCTAAAGGAGGGATTTTAACCTCATGATTCCTATGTCCCCCATCCTGAATTATCCAGACAGTGGTCTTACCACTTGTGCCTCCCCATGGATCAGAAGAAGGACTCTTTACTGCAACTGGTTGTTCCATCCAGCTTCCTGGTGTATCAGTGCCGAATATTATGCTTTGGCTGGACCTATCCTCTCGAAGCTGAGTGGGGTGAGGAGTGGAATCCCATGGGAGTGACGAAGAACCTGCACTTTGATTTGTATCTACAATGAGAAAGCAATAACATTGATTGGTACAAGCCTTTTTGTGATGGGTAATATCAAATAACTTCAGTTCCTTACTGGTAAATATGACAACTTATAACAACAGTTTTATCTGACTTGCTTTGGTGGAGTTTCATCAGTGAACAATGTAATAGCTATATGGTAGGATTCTAGTTTGATGGCTGTAATCAGGGGAAGACTAGCAACTTCTGGCCTGAGGGGGCAAGTACAATCAAGTGGCCTATTTCTGCTGTTGCTCCGGCCCAGTGTCTGGGCCCACCCCCTTTTGTTAATTTTACTGCTGGCATTAATGTTGTGATGTAAGGCAAGTGATGCCACAGAGCTTACAACTGAAAGGGAGCCACACTAGTGATACCAAAGAGCTTACTATTGAAATGGAGCTATACTGGCGATTCCACAGAGCTTACAATTGGAATGGAGCTGTAATAGTGATACTACAGAGCTTACAATTGAAATGGAGCTGGAATAGTGATACCACAGAGCTTACAGTTGAAATGGAGCTGGGATAATGATAAAACAGAGTTTACAATTGAAAAGGAGCTACCTTACTAGAGTAGCTCCACAAACTCTGTTTACTTCAGTTCCAGCAGTAAACAGGAAACTGAGTGAAGCAGAGGACCACAGGCCAGACCCCTGACCAGCCTGGGGGGCAATTGCCCCCAACAACCCCCCAGGCCAGACCTCCCCTGGCTGTAATCACACATGCAGTCACTTACTTGGTTCTCCCCAAGTTGGAAACAAGGATCCATATGAGGCTGATCTGATTGGACCATTACTCGGAGAAGGCAGAGAATTTACATCGTGAACATCCCAGATGTTGGCGGAGGATGGAGGAGATGGGCCAAATACATCCTCAAGATCTAAAAGATGTGTCTAAATGCAAAAAAATCAACATTATTAAACAACAATTCTCAAACGTATACTGTAGTAGGACTCTTTAGTTTCCAACAAAATCCTTGTGAAGGTACAAAAATTTTTTTTTTCCATTGATAAATTGGTAAATGGTGAATACAGAAGAACGTACAAATATTTCCTTGTTTATTTAGCATACCTAGGAACTTCCAAAATGAGCTGACCCTGAGATCTTGGAAATATTAAACATCCCCACAATATAGATTCTGGGTGATATGTTCCTGCTTCCTCTAACCAAGAGATACTCCAATCAGTCTTCAAGGATCCCTCAACATTCTACACACCCACAAAGACAAGCGGTAATTCTATCTCTGCCTTTCAGGTACAACTTTTAGATATCTCTGCCTGACCATACAAGACAAGCAGAACTTCTCCCTTTTCACTATAACTTAGAGATCTCAAATCTTATATACACACACACACACACACAGACTAGCAGGACTTCTCCTCTGTCTTTCTGTACAACCTAAAGAAGACTTTTCCCTCTGCCTTTCTGCTAGAAGTGGTACCAGGCACTAGCGACTAAAGAAGCAGTTACCTGGCACAGATCATGTAATAGGAATCCTGGACTCTCACAGCCCTTAGAAATTGACTCTTCACCCTGAGATATAGGTCAAGCCCTAAGAGCTCCAAGGTTATGATATATAGCTCTTCATTATTTGATAATAAATCCACTCCAAAGTGTCATTTCCCAAACTCTTTGCTTCCCTGGACAAAATCACCTCTGTTTTCTTAGCAGGCTCCAGCTCTTGGTATTCCTCCGATGTGTGATGAAGGCTCAGAGCTTTCTCGAGAAGTGTACTTTCACCTTGAATTAACCTCGTTTCCTGACAATGAGGGAGAACAATTGGTAATCTAAGCAAGGCACAAACCTAATAGCTACACAATGTCCCTATGTAAATATGCAGAAAAGATACAGGAAGAAACGTTTGGAAACTAGACAGGGATGGATTTCCCAATAGGCAGAGTAGGAAACTGTTTGGAGAGCCACATTTTGAGGGATGCCTTAGCGTTGTTGATAACATCCACAATCCAAATAGAGGATGTGGCCAAAGCAATCTCCCTTTACTGGTCACTAGGTAACCCCTTGGATGCTACAGAGATATTCTACGTCTCTCTATCAACCAAGGGGTTAAAGCTTTTTTTTTTTTTTTTTTTTTTTTTTTAAAGGCCAAAAAGAAATAGTGGTAGTGGATTGGACTGGGGGTGTGGCCATTTGAGAAATGGGGATGGCGCTAAGGGCAACTACAGTGCCCTGCCTAGGGGTGCATGGGATGTAAATCTGGGCCTGAACCTGTTTTGTTGTATGATAACGAAAACCATGAATTGAATATCTCCTTGGTAACTTGAGATTTCTCCACTACATATTGTAGCTATGTGTTTAGATCATCCAAGGGGTTAAAAAACATTAAAAAAAAAAAAAAAAAAAAAAAGCTTAAATAGAAAAGACATGAGAAAACCAGTCTGGAGGGATTGCAACAAGGGACATTATTGTGTCATTATAAGGAAAACCCTGCCCCCTTCAACAAAAGGATAGGGTTTTTCTTATACAGACACACAAAATATTGTCCCTCGGTGAGATCTATCCAGTCAAGCAACCGGCTTTCAGATCTGAGAGAAGAACGAAGTTGGGAAAAGTGGCGGGAGGGGGAAACTTTAAAATATAATTAAAAAAACTATACTGATATAAACATTGCCAGTGGTACGGATCATTATAAAAATGTTTAAGGAACATTTTTATAATGGCAGCACAGTGGCTCAGTGGTTAGCACTGTTGCCTTGCAGCGCTGGGTTCCTGGGTTCAAATCCCACCAAGG
This sequence comes from Rhinophrynus dorsalis, assembly GCA_037306005.1. Classification (NCBI taxonomy): domain Eukaryota; kingdom Metazoa; phylum Chordata; class Amphibia; order Anura; family Rhinophrynidae; genus Rhinophrynus; species Rhinophrynus dorsalis. The sequence goes on along the minus strand of CM074727.1, from coordinate 23,671,627 downwards.
ACAATATCTGCAATGAGTTTGTATGTTCTCACTGTGTTTGCGTGGGTTTCCTCCGGGTACTCTGGTTTTCTCCCCCACTCCAAAAAACATACTGATAGGTGAATTTAGATTGTGAGCTTGGGGACAGGAACCAATATGAGTGTAAAGCGCTGCGGAATCTGTGTGCGCTATATAAATAAAGGATTATTATTATTATTTATAGCTTGACATTACGAACCCTGTAACTTACATTTTTCAAATGATGTACAAAAAGGGAAGACAATTTTTGGACCTCGAACTGTCATGGTCTACAATTTCCATCATCCCTAACCAGCCGTTGGGTGGCTGGGATGATGGGAGCTGTAGGCCCCCCAACAGCTGAATATTAAAAGCTTCACTGTCACCGTTATAGAATCTTGGGATTAAGAACTCTTGGGATACGGAATGAAACTCATTTATGGAATCCGTATGTGGAACTGCTACATGGGATACTAGTATGGAATTCTTTGGATAAGAAATGGAATTTTAAGTGGAATACTTAATTGGAATTGTTACATGGAATATTTACGTGCAAGTTGTGGCATAAGAAAAGTACCTTTTCATATTCTTCTTTACTTTGACTCAAGGCAGCTTGTAACTGCAATTCTTCTTCTGCATCAGGGGCTGATGGGGCTGCCTTTTGCTGTAGAAAAAACAAATGTCATTATTGTATCCAAAGTCAGACCATATGTATGAATGATATATCCATGCCCAAAAGAAGCCGTTACCGTGGCATTTCCAAAATTAAGATGAGTACGCAGAGCCGAATTTACATCTCGGGTACCCCAGACAAGGCACTCTATGCTCTCTTAGCTCCACCCATGGTCACACCCCCATTCCTCACATTTCCCCGCCCCCAGTCCCATCCACTGTTTTCTGGCACAGAATACACCCTTGATCTATAACCAGCACAAACAAAAAAAGCTTTAAAGGGATAGTAATGTCAGAAAAAAAGCATTAACTATATGGTAGATACAATTAACCCCTTCGCGTCCTGTGACGTACCCGGACCGTCACGCTGGTCCAGCACTTAAGGACCAGTGATGGTCCTGGTACGTCACGTACTTTTACTCACCGCGCTCCTGCAGGAGCGCGGTGAGTAATACCATGAACTGAAATTGATCTCTCCAAGACCGGAGTGATCTCTTTCAGACCTCCTTTCCATGTGCCGCCCCACGTGATCAATCACGTGGGACGGCACGTCGAACGCGTCTATCTGGTCCTTAAAGGACCAGACACCGCGGGATCGTCGGACCCTAAGGTGTTAAAAGAGAGTACCTGCACTTATTCGTAACTCTCAAACCATTATGGTTTGAGAGATATAGGAAAATAAAGCTCTCTGGTCCCTCCCCTTTCTGCTTGATGAGCTGTAAAGCTGTCAGAAGCAGATTCTGGTCGATTGACCAGATGCGGCTCTTCAGCAGCACCGATTTAACGATATCTAAAAACAAATACTTAATTTAGAAAGGTCTACAAAGTGTGCCTGGTTTGCAAGCACATTTTGTAGACCGTTCCAATGAAGTATTTAGGTAAGGTGGCTTTTCTACATTGTTTCAATTTCTTTTTTACATGGTATGTTTTGTACATTGTCTCTCTGCTTTCACAGTCTCAGACAGAAAGCTCTCAGAAATCAGAAAATGTAATAAAAAGTATAGGTGATTTGACATTACTATTATGTTCTTACAGAATATGTGAGGTTGAAAAGGAGTTCACTGTCACTTTAAGGTTTGTGAGGCCACTTAGTAGTATTAGGGACAAACTCCTCAATGCTCTGTTTATTAAGGCTTATTTTCAATTAGGATGAACTGCCCTTTTAACCCCTTGAATGTCCAAAGTCATGTGTTGCGTACCCTTCTGGCATTCAAAGGGTTAACCCACTGAATGCCAGAGAGGTAGCCTACGCATTGCAACGCAATGCATTGGATACCACTCTGGCACTCAAAGGGTTAACCATACCATCCAACTCTTTTTCTTTTCAAATCCCTGTTCTAGAGCTAGACATGTGAGCAATTAAAATACAGATTGACTATTATTTACAGTCAACTGGGTGGTGGTTATAATTAGCAAAACAAGTAATTTGGGAGGGGTGATGCAATGGCCACATGATATTAGGGTGGACAGGTTTATTGATTAATATTGTTCATTTGGAAGCGGTTTAATAGATATATGTTAGGAACTCAGGATGGTGGAGAGGTTGGTCATTTTTGGGGACATAATATTCATCATCTTCTTCCAGATGATGGTTCAGTGGTGGACAACCCTTGGCTCACCTGCTCGTGGAAAAAATGATGGAAGTTGTTTATCAACAACAAGGGAAGATGCAGTAAGGAGCGATGAAGAGGAGATGAAGTGGAGATGGTTTATTCAGTGTTCCAAACTCTCCAAGTCCTATGTTATTTTAGAGAGTCAATGTGCTAAGAAATCTCCAACTTAAAGGGATAGTAATACTTAAAATGTAAAAAAAAATATGTTGTAGGGTTTATCCCCCTGAGTAAAACAAGAGTACTCCCACTGCTGAACGGTGTTTCATTCAAAAGTTATTAATTTTCAAAGTTGAATTTTTTTAGGTGCAATATCACAATGGCCTGAAATTGTACAGTGGCGCTGTTGCTACACCATCCTATGGAGATTTATGGTCCCGGGACCAGAGCTGTCCATAGGATCATGTAGCAACAGCACCACTGTACAATTTCAGGCCACTGTGATATTGCACCTAAAAAATTCAACTTTGAAAATTAATAACTTTTGAATGAAACACCTTTCAGCAGTGGGAGTACTCGTTTTACTCAGGGGGACAAACCCTACAACATATATTTTTTTACATTTTAAGTATTACTATCCCTTTAAGAGATCTTAGTGCATTGGCTCAGTAGAATAACATAGGACTTGGAGAGTTTAGAACACTGAAGAAGTTATCTCCACTTCATCGTCTCTTTATCGCACCTTAGTGCATCTGCCCCAGAGACCCTACGTTTGCTCATTTCTGCAATATACCCTCACCTTCTCAGCCTCCTCTCTGCTCATGGCCAATGCAAGCTGAAGCTGAAGTTCCTCCTCTCCACTGCTCTGTGGTCTTGCTTGCTCTAGATCTGGAGGGAGCTCAGTAGATGTATTGGAACCTGGTGAAAAGATAAACAGTGTCCCTGTATGATAGATATGACTTGAGGTCCTGGCACTGTACCATGAGTGACATTATGAGTGGAATGCAAGAAATGTGAGCATACGCTAAAGGAATTTTTCCTGAGCAAATAGGCATTGCGCATCTTCCAGTCCAGAAAGCCGTATACCGAAAACATCTTGAATTAAACATAAAAAATTAGCTTTTATGACAACAGTTCACAGACATCTGTAATTATGTGAATGGATCATCCTGCGTTAGGTGTATTCTCTATTACACATAGGGCCGTATGGTCAAAGGGATAATGACAAAAAAAGTCATTGAATGCATGAACGACATATTTTCTACAGAGTATACGACAAAAAACTAGTAATGTCCATACGACACAACTCCAGAATCGACGGGCAAAGGGGCGTGGCTAAATTATTCTTCAGTGTCATATAGAGGAAAAGAAAATTTGTTGTAACTAACGACAAAAAATTTCTTCAAAAGACAAAATTTGTACGTTAAGAAAAAAGTGCAGGGAATGTGAATTTCTGAATGTGAGAATTTTTGTCTTTAGTTAAAGGGATAGTAATACTTCGTTTTAACTTTATTTTATTTTGTAGGCATGAAAAAAACATGAAGAATGATATAAGTCTTATCTCTCAAACCTTTATGGTTTATGAGATATTCACAAACAAAGTTTCCCCTCCCGCCCCTTTTACCTAGTGTAAGCCATCTCTTCTCAGATGTGGAATGCAGTCCATAGACCAGACAGATAACAGCAGGGGACAATCTTCTTCCTATGAGAACAATGAAAGTCCTGCCCCCCTTGACAAGCTTTTCAGGTTTTTCCCTTATCTTAATTGAAGATTGTCTCTCTCTGCAATCTACCTGGGCACCTCCCTTCTGCCCTGGCTGAAAAGTGTTACATCAGTAAAAGGGGAGGGAGAGGGACACTTTGCTTGTGAATATCTCTTAAACCATAAAGGTTTGAGAGATAAGACTTATATCATTCTTCATGTTTTTTTAATGCCTACAAAATAAAATAAAGTTAAAACTAAGTATTACTATCCCTTTAAGACATTTTTTTGTCATTCCATACGACCATTTCAGTCTGGACAAACGACATATTTCCAATCACAACCGACACTCTCTGAAAATATTAATGATCCCAACGACACTGTACTTTGAAAAGTCGTTACAAACGACAAAAGCTATTTCGCTACTTCTTTGAACATATGGCCCTTAGACCGTTAGTTAATCCTAAGCACGCCCACAAATAAATATGTGCAGCTGTTCGCTAATTTTTTTATGACCAATTCAACAACATAATGCGCAAACTTATCAGTTACTGATTTTCACACTCAAAATAGCCATTGCGCATGTTTTTTGCATCCCACCCTGTCTCTTGAAAAGGTACCGTGGTTGCACATCAACCAAATAAAAGCCTAACATTTCAAAAACATAGATATTATGCAAAGCATTTCTGTGGCCACAATAATATTATATATATATATATATATATATATATATATATATATATATATATATATACACACACGCACACATATTTTTATATGTGAATAATTTAAAAAATTGCAGGATGGGAAGGGAAATTATTAAAACATTTATCAATACTAATAAACATTATTTTATATTGATAGTGTGTGCAGTTAATAATGTATGCACTTAAAGGAACTTTATCATTTAAAACCGTTCTTGATTTTGACAGAACTTTCAAAATCCCCTATATCGTGTATAATCATTTTATGTAGAAAACTAGTATCAGGTTTATTTAGAGGTATAGATTATGCTAATGAAGACATGCTGTGCAGGCACTTCCTTTCCCACTCACTAACACGTAACCCTTTCAGTGCAAGGTGGGCCCACGTAAAAACAACACAATAACACTCTACTTACCTTACCATGGGCAGAAAATCTTAATGGCCCCTATGAATCTCTCCTTTGTGCATTTGCTCAAGATATAATATCCATCCCTGATAACTCTTAGGGTTTGGACCCAAATGTCAGAATCTCAGAATGAAGCCAAATTCTCAGGGTGAGAGAGTCCAGTGTTTCCTACTATATGATCTAAGCAAATTAACGGCTATTTTGGTATTTCAATTGCCGCCATTTCTAACATAAAGGTAAAAGGAGATGTCTTGTGTCATACCTGGGAACTCTCCGGATTTTGAGAATGCATTACTGGACCTTCGGGGCAGAGGCTGAGTCTACAGACATGGGGAGTTTGCTTTAAAACTCTGCCCACTTCTGCTCCTTCCCCACCCAGTTCCTCCCACTTTCCGCCCACTTTTGTGATGCCCCTGAAAAGCTCCACCCCCACTTTCAGGTAGCCTACACCCCCTTTTTACTGCAATTCACGGCAGTTATACCCCCCAGCGACACATTCCAGGGACTCCAGAAATGAAGGTTCCCAGGTATGGTCTTGTGTGTGTGTTCATTTAGTGGGATCACTTAGTTATAGCAAGTTAGAGGCTAATTGAGGACTGATTGGAGAACCTCTGCATTACAGTGAGCAGTGACATATCACGTATAATCTACTGTACAGATGTGAGATATCACTTCCTATACACTATAACATTCTACATTTCTGATATCACTTCTTATACACTATAACATTCTATTGTCCTGAGATATCACTTTACACTATGACATTCTACAGTTCTGAGATATCACTTCTTATACACTATAACATTCTATTGTCCTGAGATATCACTTTACACTATGACATTCTACAGTTCTGAGATATCACTCCTTATACACTATAACATTCTACAGTTCTGTGATATCACTTCCTATACACTATAACATTCTACAGTTCTGATATCACTTCTTATACACTATAGCATTCTATTGTCCTGAGATATCACTTTACACTATGACATTCTACAGTTCTGAGATATCACTCCTTATACACTATAACATTCTACAGTTCTGTGATATCACTTCTTATACACTATAACATGATACAGTTCTGTGATATCACTTCTTATACACTATAACATGATACAGTTCTGATATATCCCTTCTTATACACTATAACATTCTACAGTTCTGTGATATCACTTCTTATACACTATAACATGATACAGTTCTGTGATATCACTTCTTATACACTATAACATGATACAGTTCTGATATATCACTTCTTATACACTATAACATGATACAGTTCTGATATATCACTTCTTATACACTATAACATTCTACAGTTCTGTGATATCACTTCTTATACACTATAACATTCTACAGATCTGATATATCACTTCTTATACACTATATCATTCTACAGTTCTGTGATATCACTTCTTATACACTATAACATGATACAGTTCTGTGATATCACTTCTTATACACTATAACATTCTACATTTCTGATTTCACTTCTTATACACTATAACATTCTACAGTTCTGTGATATCACTTCTTATACACTATAACATTCTACAGTTCTGTGATATCACTTCTTATACACTATAACATGATACAGTTCTGTGATATCACTTCTTATACACTATAACATGATACAGTTCTGATATCACTTCTTATACACTATAACATTCTACAGTTCTGATATCACTTCTTATACACTATAACATTCTACAGTTCTGTTATATCACTTCTTATACACTATAACATTCTACAGTTCTGTTATATCACTTCTTATACACTATAACATTCTACGGTTCTAATATCACTTCTTATACACTATAACATTCTACAGATCTGAGATATCACTTCTTATATACTATAACATTCTACAGTTCTGATATATCACTTCTTATACACTATAACATTCTACAGTTCTGATATCACTTCTTATACACTATAACATTCTACAGATCTGATATCACTTCTTAAACACTATAACATTCTACAGTTCTGAGATATCACTTCTTATACACTATAACATGATACAGTTCTGAGATATCACTTCTTATACACTATAACATTCTACAGTTCTAATATCACTTCTTATACACTATAACATTCTACAGTTCTGAGATATCACTTCTTATACACTATAACATGATACAGTTCTGAGATATCACTTCTTATACACTATAACATTCTACAGTTCTGATATCACTTCTTATACACTATAACATTCTACAGTTCTAATATCACTTCTTATACACTATAACATTCTACAGTTCTGAGATATCACTTCTTATACACTATAACATGATACAGTTCTGAGATATCACTTCTTATACACTATAACATTCTACAGTTCTGATATCACTTCTTATACATTATAACATTCTACAGTTCTGATATATCACTTCTTATACACTATAACATTCTACAGTTCTGGGATATCACTTCTTATACACTATAACATTCTACAGTTCTGAGATATCACTTCTTATACACTATAACATTCTACAGTTCTGATATCACTTCTTATACACTATAACATTGTACAGTTCTGTGATATCACTTCTTATACACTATAACATTCTACAGTTCTGATATCACTTCTTATACATTATAACATTCTACAGTTCTGATATATCACTTCTTATACACTAGAACATTCTACAGTTCTGAGATATCACTTCTTATACACTATAACATTGTACAGTTCTGATATATCACTTCTTATACACTATAACATTCTACAGTTCTGTGATATCACTTCTTATACACTGTAACATTCTACAGTTCTGATATCACATCTTATACACTATAACATTCTATAGTTCTGATATATCACTTCGTATACACTATAACATTCTACAGTTCTGATATATCACTTCTTATACACTATAACATGCTACAGTTCTTATATATCACTTATTATACACTATACCATTCTACAGTTCTGATATATCACTTCTTATACACTATAACATTCCACAGTTCTGTGATATCACTTCTTATACACTATAACATTCTACAGTTCTGTGATATCACTTCTTATACACTATAACATTCTACAGTTTTGATATCACTTCTTATACACTATAACATTCTACAGTTCTGTGATATCACTTCTTATACACTATAACATTCTACATTTCTGATATCACTTCTTATACACTATAACATTGTACAGTTCTGTGATATCACTTCTTATACACTATAACATTGTACAGTTCTGATATCACTTCTTATACACTATAACATTCTACAGTTCTGATATATCATGTCTTACACACTATAACATTGTACAGTTCTGATATGTCACTTCTTATACACTATAACATTCTACAGTTCTGAAATATCACTTCTTATACACTATAACATGCTACAGTTCTGATATATCACTTCTTATACACTATACCATTCTACAGTTCTGAAATCACTTCTTATACACTATAACATTCTACAGTTCTGTGATATCACTTCTTATACACTATAACATTCTACAGATCTGATATCACTTCTTATACACTATAACATGCTACAGTTCTGTGATATCACTTCTTATACACTATAACATTCTACAGATCTGATATCACTTCTTATACACTATAACATTCTACAGTTCTGATATATCACTTCTTATACACTATAACATTCTACAGTTATGTGATATCACTTCTTATACACTATAACATTCTACAGTTCTGATATCACTTCTTATACACTATAACATTGTACAGTTCTGTGATATCACTTCTTATAGACTATAACATTCTACAATTCTGTGATATCACTTCTTATACACTATTACATTCTACAGTTCTGATATCACTTCTTATACACTATAACATTCTACAGTTCTGATATCACTTCTTATACACTATAACAATCTACAGTTCTGTGATATCACTTCTTATACACTATAACATGATACAGTTCTGATATATCACTTCTTATACACCATAACATTCTACAGTTCTGATATCACTTCTTATACACTATAACATTGTACAGTTCTGATATATCACTTCTTATACACTATAACATTCTACAGTTCCGAGATATCACTTCTTATACACTATAACATTCTACAGATCTGAGATATCACTTCTTATACACTATAATATTCTACAGATCTGAGATATCACTTCTTATATACTATAATATTCTACAGATCTGAGATATCACTTCTTATACACTATAATATTCTACAGATCTGAGATATCACTTCTTATACACTATAATATTCTACAGTTCTGATGTCACTTCTTATACACTATAACATTCTACAGTTCTTATATATCACTTCTTATACACTATAATATTCTACAGATCTGATATATCACTTCTTATACACTATAATATTCTACAGTTCTGAGATATCACTTCTTATACACTATAACATTCTACAGATCTGATATCACTTCTTATAAACTATAACATTCTACAGTTCTGATGTCACTTCTTATACACTATAACATTCTACAGTTCTTATATATCACTTCTTATACACTATAATATTCTACAGATCTGATATATCACTTCTTATACACTATAACATTCTACAGTTCTGATATCACTTCTTATAAACTATAACATTCTACAGTTCTGATATCACTTCTTATACACTATAACATTCTACAGTTCTGATATCACTTCTTATACACTATAACATTCTACAGTTCTGTTATATCACTTTTTATACACTATAACATTCTACAGTTCTGATGTCACTTCTTATACACTATAACATTCTACAGTTCTTATATATCACTTCTTATACACTATAACATTCTACAGATCTGATATCACTTCTTATAAACTATAACATTCTACAGTTCTGATGTCACTTCTTATACACTATAACATTCTACAGTTCTTATATATCACTTCTTATACACTATAATATTCTACAGATCTGATATATCACTTCTTATACACTATAACATTCTACAGTTCTGAGATATCACTTCTTATACACTATAACATTCTACAGATCTGATATCACTTCTTATAAACTATAACATTCTACAGTTCTGATATCACTTCTTATACACTATAACATTATACAGTTCTGATATCACTTCTTATACACTATAACATTGTACAGTTCTGATATCACTTCTTATACACTATAACATTCTACAGTTCTGATATCACTTCTTATAAACTATAACATTATACAGTTCTGATATCACTTCTTATACACTATAACATGATACAGTTCTGATATATCACTTCTTATACACTATAACATTCTACAGTTCTGATATCACTTCTTATACACTATAACATTCTACAGATCTGACACTCACAAGTCAAACAGGACTTCTTCCTCTGTCTTTATGGTTTAAATGTCACAAATTTGGACATTAAATAAGCAGCAAATTTGTGTAAATCATATAGTAGGAAACAGTGGACACTCTCACCCGAAAAATTTGGCCCCTTACTCTGAGACCCTGAGATTTGGTTCAAAACCCTGAGTCTCAGGGTCAAAACCTGAGAGTTCACAGGTATGGATTCAGGAATGGAAACTGTGAATACTGGGTTCAGTTCCCAGTGTCAACTCCTTGTGCCTCAAGCCCCAAAAAACTTTGAATATAAGCTCTGTGGGTCAGGACCTCACTGTACCTGAAAAACTCTATGTACAGAGCTGCATACAGGTTGTTAGTGCTGTATGCAAATAACGAGTAGAGTTTTTAAAGTAAAATATATTCTTTCTTATACCCTTTGAGTGCCAGAGAGGTATCCAATGCATTGCAATGCATTAGATAACTTTCTGGCACTGAAAGGTTTAACGCGGAACTTTCTCCTTGTATAAAGTCCCCCTCCAATAGTTAAGCATATGGTGACTAGCTTCATAATAGCTCTATTAGCTCTCAGAAGTCCCTGATTCAGAAGTAATCCTTAATCTTCGGAGACTGAAAACCAGGCATCAGTCTTTTCTTAGAGACATCTGCACGCCTGCGCTGTCAGTCCCAGTCTCCTCTAGGAGGCGCTGCACTGTGCCAAAAGGAACCTGTAGGGACTGATGGTGCACGAGACTCCAGAGATTAAGGATTACTTTACAATCAAGTACTTCTGAGATGTAATAGAACTATTATGAAGCTAGTCACCATATGCTTAATTATCGGAGGGTGACTTTATACATTGTGAAGTTCCGCTTTAACTGGTGCATTGTCCACATCTGTACTGATAACAGCGGTGAATTAAAGCCTGGTAGCTATTGAAACGTAAGTTTAATCAACTTTATTTGTACAAAAGTGAACAGTTAGAGCCCTATTGCAAGTCATTGTTCCATCCTGATCAACTTCACAAGAATAATGGTATTTAACAGACTGGACTGTTCTTGATAAAATGTAGGGCGTGTGTAGTGAATTGATTAGAAATGCAGTTATTGGGATCTATAACTCCCATCATCTCCAACAGCTGCAGGTCTAAACCATTGATTTCCTCTGCTGTAGGGTGTTGATTACACAATGGAAGTGAAGGCAGCTTGTTAGTCCCCACTGGTGTACTAGTTCATGTGTGCTAGCTAATTAGGTAAAGAAAATAGTTAAAAATAACAGGTGGGCCACACCCTGGACTCGGGCGGGTCACATTTGGCACAGCATTCTGCATGTTGGACAGCAATGTTAGAATATGAGACGCCACGTCTAAGGTTTTTGTTTAGCTGCTGTGCAAATACACCAGGTCAGTAGTAGCCAAACCTGGTCTTCAAGGGCTACCAACAGAGCATGTTTTCAAGATATCTCTCAATAAGCCCAGGTACAATGATTTAATCCCTTAAGGACCAATGACGTGCTAGGGCTGTTATGGCTGTCCTGCACTTAAGAACCAGTGATGGTGCTGGCATGTCATGGAAAGCAGGGGGTCCCTGCAGGTCTGCATGCTGCTCAAGGAACCCTGAATCTAATCCCACCCAAAAAAAAAAATTGATCCGTGGTCCTTAACTGCCGGCCTTAAGGAATTGAGCCACTAATGAGTCCACCTATGCTCCAGCCGGGATATCCTGAAAACATGCACTCTTGATGGCTCATGAGGACCACAGCTGACTACTCCTGCACTGTGTGGAATTTGTTTTTGCATAGTAGCAGCTGTTTTCATACCAGGCGTGTAGCTACAGGGAAAACAGAGGATTATAATTGTGACTGGGCCTGGCAATCATGGCATCTTCCCTAGAGCACAATAAGTTCTAGTTACACCCGTGGGAGAATATTTTTATGTTAAGGGGCCCAGAATTTTTTTTGTAATGACTAGTTATGTCATTGTTTCATACACACACACACACACACACACACACACACACACATATTTGTTTCATCTTTGCATTGTGTGCACAAAGAGTTCATACTTTGTTTTACCTTGGTTGTAGACCCTTTTGCTGCTGCTGCTGATGGCCATGGTTCCCTGAGATATCCTCCTTCTTGTGTTCTGGGCTTGTATTCTCTCCTGCTTCACTCGTTCCTCATCTTTCAGTAGTGCAACTATCTGTTTGGCTTTCTCCCGTACATTGATGCCCTGGTCTTTCCCGTCACGGTCCAAAAACTGGAAATCTTTCAGTGTCTGCACAGTGATTATGTTTTCATGGCACTCCTGAAGCACCTTGTTAGAACCATTCTTGATCAGGTAATCCAAGAGTGTCAGTCCTTTGTACACATGGCGCCAGTTCTTACCACTGTCATTCAGTCTTCTCCAGACCATCATCATGACTTCGGGGAATGCTTCAACATTGTAAGTCATTTGTGCAATCTCAGACATTAAGGTTGCAGAGGGACCCCATGGATCATTTGAGGTAGCCTCTCGCACCTTGACCTCAGCCTCAGAGTAATTATGTACAATGTTCTTCACTTGACGGCGTATGGAGGATGTGGCCATGATGGCACTTGCAGAAAGGGCCCAGAAACCAAAATAAAAAGATTTTGGGCCTACTCAGTGCCCAAGTCCTTTTGTTATCAGTCTAGAGACCTCCAGATATCTGTAAAAACAACACAAATATTATATTTGATTACAAATGTCTGAACTTTATCTGTGAAGAAAGAAAACAGTCTAGTAAAATGGTATTAGTGTTTACGATGAACTTTCCCATCTCCAAAACGAATTTAAAGTTTTAGTAAAAATGAGCTGTAGAATAACATTTTTCATAATTAATACTAAGCTTATTTCTCTACTGGATAATGATGTTCTTATGTATGTGGAAAACAAAAGTGAAACAATTAAAAGGAAAAACCAATTACACTGTAGAGAACAAATTAAAAGGATAGCAATACTTCAAATATATAAAAAAAAGTTTGAGGATTTATCCCCCAAAGTAAAACAAGGGTATCCCCACTGCTAAAAGGTGTTTTATTCAAAAGTTAATGCAGCTCAAACTTAAATTTTTTTAGGTGCAGTATCAAAGTGGCCTTAAATTGTACAGTGGTGCTGTTGCTACACCATCCTTTGGAGATTTATGGTCAATAGGATTGCCACCCAGCCGGTATTTTACCGGCAGGCTGGTAAAAAATTGGCTTCTGTCCAATGTTAAGTCTATGGAGGGAATGCCATGGCGGGTATTTTTTTGAAGAAAAGGTGGCAACCCTAATGGTCAACCAACCAGAGCTATCCATAGGATGATGTAGCAACAGCGCCACTGTACAATTTCAGGCCACTCTGATACTACACCTAAAAAAAATCAGGTTTGAGCTGTAATAACTTTTCAATAAAACACCTTTCAGCAGTGGAAGTACCCTTGTTTTAGTCAGGGGGGATAAACACTACAATATAAATGTTTCACAGCTTAAGTATTACTAACTCTTTAAAGAAGCAGTAAACTTTTTTTTATGAAAACACATATTTTATAGAGCATTTCCTGCTGAATAAAACAAGGTCACTCCCATTGCTGTCAGATGTTTTATTCAAAATTTATAGCAGTTCAAATAACCAGGAAGTGAATTTACTGTGTTTACTTCCTGACAGGAAGTGACTCAGCAGTTTCTATCATATTCTATGGAGAACTGTATGTCTCTGACTTTTCTGACTTTCCTCTCCACCAGAATCTAACAGGAATTCTAATTAGAATTTGACCACTAGAGGGCACTGCTAATATAAAAAAACATGGGTTTAAACTGTAATAACTCTGGAAATATAAATCTCTTGGCAGTGGGAGTACCCTTATTTTACTCAATAGGAAAATCCCTACAATATATATTTTTTCAAAAAAAAAGTTTACTGCTCCTTTAAAATACAGTTTCATTTATGACCTGCTATATATTACTTAACCCTTTGCGTGCCAGAGGAGGGACAATTCATTGGATTCCGCTCTGGTAATTAAATGAGTTAAGCACATATACACAAAGAAACTGGGCAAAATAAAACTTAACTATAAGAGACATATAACAATTCTTATTGATGTCAATAAGGTTTTAACCCTATGAGTCTTATAGCAGCTCCTGGCATTTAACAGGTTGAAAGATCCCTTTAAATCCTTGGGAATTTCTATTTGGGCCCTGTGGTGCTATTGGTGGAATTGCTCCATTTATTTACATATATTGTCCATGAGAAGTAAAAAGAATTGTCACTACTTCAAGGAAAGAGTATCAGAAAATCAAGGGGAAGGGAGCCAGGCACATTAGGAGCGGTGGCTGTTGAATATTTACATAAATATGTTTATTAGTCTTTATACTAAATGTATTAAAGAGTTGGTGCAGCCAAGTGATAAGGGGCTGGACAGGGGCCCAGGTTGAACGCCTGCACTGACCTTGAGGAAGGAGTTGACAGACAGAGCTCACAGTGACTTGAAAAACCTGAATCCCAGCAGGCCTCTCGACTGGCAGTAACACTGACAGGGACGGGCAAAATCAGGATCCATTGAGAAATAAGCAAAAATGATTTTAAAGTGATAGTAATGTTTCACAATAAAAGCAGCTCCAATTAACATACCTGGCAACTTTCAAGATGAGCTGACCCTCATTAACCCTTAAAGCTTCCCATAATGTAGATTTTAGGCAATATATACCCGCTTGCTCTAACCCAGAGGTGATCCAGTTGGTCTACAAGGACCCTTTAACATGCTACAATTTAAAGATCTCATGGCCAAAACACATACAAGACAAGCAGAACATCTCCCCCTGTATTCTTGGTGCAAATGGCGTGAATTTAGTGACCAGAGAAACATTTAATTGGGGCAAACCATATAGTAGGTAACACAGAACACTCTCACCCTGAGAATTTGACCCTTCACCCTGAGACCCTCAGATTTGGGTCAGAACCCTGAGTCTCAGGTTTCAAACCCAGAGAGTTCCCAGATATGCCAATTAATCTTCATAGTATTTGGGCCATGGAGAGTGTTATTTGTGTACTGTCAGAGTTGTAGCTCAAGAGTAATTGAATGATAAAGTATCCCCCTCCCGCCCATTTTACTGATGTAACACTGCTCACCTCAGAGCAGCAAGACTGTCCGGATGGATCGCAGAGAGGGACAATCTTCTGTGAGCATAAGGGAAAACCTGAAAAACCTGTCAAGGGGGGCAGGGTTTTCCTTATGATCACAGTAAGAAGATTGTCCCTTGCTGTGACCTGTCCAGTCAAGAGACCAGATTCCACATCTGAGGGGAGGTGTCTTACACTAGGTAAAAGGGGCGGGAGGGGCATAACATAGAGGGCAATGTACGTTAGTATTGGGATGAATATTTAGTTGGGGCTTGTTGATCCAGGGAGAAATCTGATTGCCATTTTGAATCAAGAAGGAATCAACACCCCCCCCATTCAAGGCAGAATTTTAAATTGCTATATTGAGGGTTTTTTTTTTTTTTCCTTCTTTTGGATCAACGATGGTAAACAGGAATAGGAAAAGGGTTGAACTAGATGGACGCAAGTCTTTTTTCAACCTAAATTACTATGTTACTATGTTACTTTATCATTGAATTACTCTTGAACTACAACTGCGACAGTATTGAAATAACACTCTCCATGGCCCAAATACTATGAAGATTAATTGGAGCTGCTGTTTTTGTGAAACATTACTATCCATTTAAAGGGGAACTATTACCCCAAATAAAGTTCCCCGCCAATATTTAGCCATCTAGCGATTAGCTTACCTATAGTACTATTATCCATCATAATTACCATGTTAGTCAGTAATCCTACTTGTGCCAAGACTGACAGCCAGGCAACAGCGCAGACATCTTTGCTTACAGATATCTGCGCACCTGCGCTGTCAGTCCCAGTCTCCTCTAGGAGGCGTTGCATGGTACCTAAAGGTACCAGAAGAGACTGATGGAGCAGGCACCCAGTTTCCTCTAAAGGAAGAAGCCTGGCCGTCACTCTCGGGAAAAGTAGGATTTCTGACTAACGCGGTAATTAGGTTTGGTAATAGTACTACTGGTAAGGTAATCGCTAGATGGCTAATTACTGGGGGGACTTTATTTGGGGTTATAGTTCCCATTTAAAGGAGAGGTAAACATTTTATAGAAATGAAAAAGAGAGGTATCCAACGCATTGCATTGTTGGATTGCAATTCCCATCATCCTCAGCTGGCCAAGAGTTGGCTGAGGAGGATGAGCATTGTAGTTCACCAACAAGATAAGTAGATCCACAGGCAGCCCACCCCTGGCTTTGATACATACAAAAAAGGTCCAAAATGCTCATTACTTTGGTATTGAAATTTTGTGTATCTCTGATCTAACAGAGGCAAAATAAGGAAAAGGGGTTTAAACTTCTGGCACTCCAAGGGTTAAGGAGAACCGGATACACCCTCGCAGTTTGCCCTTGTTGTACAAAACCAGTGTCCCTGTTCAAATTGTCACATGTTCACTGTCCTCAAACATAGGTCATGCTCATACCCTGTTGATGTTTCAAACACAGCTATGTCTAACCCAATCTAACCCTTACTGACACATGTACACACTAACATTTACACTCTGGCCAATCAGAACCCATTCACCCTCGGACGGTGCCCAAATATAACCCATTATGTGCAAACACTGCCCCATCCAATCGACCCCTAACACTCAGTCACTTTTACCAGACAAATCATTATACAGTTATTGCATACCTCCCACGTGTCCCTCTTTAGGACGGACAGATCCTCTTTTAGACTCAAATCCCTCTGTCCCTCTTTCCCACCCTGATGTCCCTCTTTTTAGGAGACCAGATTGGTTGGTGTGTTTATAAGTGTGTCACATTGTTCTACAGCAATAAAACTCAAATTATTGTTTGTTTAAATGTCAGTATATGTGTATATAAATTAGCCTGTGTAAATAAAATACTTTGGTCTTGTTATAAATCATTTATTAGGTTACACAAAGAGGTGTCAATAGGTCGTGAAAATTACCCACAATACCAACCAGAGTTCTCCACCAACACCACCCATAAAATGTTCTACCAAGTACAGTTATTGTTTATAAATGACCCACAATACGAACCAGAGCTCCCCACCAACACCACCCATAAAATGTTCTACCCGGTACAGTTATTGTTTATATATGACCCACAATGCCAACCAGAGGTCCCCACCAACACCACCCATAAAATGTTCTACCCGGACCTTTTCCCAAGGCCGGATTTCTCATTAGGCAAACTAAGCAACTGGCTAGAGCACGAAATATTGAGGGGCGACTCAGCTGATTTGTATTTTGAATTGTAGCTGTGGCCATTGTAATCTCAGAGTCCCTGCACTAGTTTAATTTCCTGTAGGCGGGGTCATGTGAGGAATGGGGTGTGGCCATGGGTGAAGCTAAGTGCACCTAGGTTGCCTTGCCTAGGGACACCTGGAATGTAAATCCAGCACTGCCTTTTCCACAAACACTTTAAGGCTGAGTATTAATAATAAGTTGTGGATTTCTTGAGCAAACCATCTTTATCATTATGGGGCAAGTAAACATTCTCAAAATTCTTATTGACTGAAATAAACAGTAAAGTGTAACTATTAAAACAAAATATATTGTAGCACATTTCCTGCTGAGAACAATGGTTCTCCTACTGCTGGCAGCTGCTTAATTCAAAAGTCAGTGCAGTTCAAACTGTCACAGAGTGGTGGAGCTGTTAATATCACATTCTATGGAGAAAAGTATCCAGTGGCTCTACTCTCCCATCACCATATAGGCACCAGGTGAACTGCCCAGACACCAGATTGCACTGCTATTAATACATTACTATATTAAAAATCAATAGTAATTTTTGTTTATTCATTATGTTGCAATTGGTTGTTCTAAAATCGCTTCACTACACTGTGTTTCTATGTATAATGAGGCTTCTTCTTGAATATTCTTAGGTTCTGCGCCCAACAAGAATTCAATGTACACTTAACAATATTGTATATATATATATATATATATATATATATATATATATATATATATAAAACAAAAAGTGTAGGAGAAAGCACTCACTCCAAACTTAACTTATTGCCCAGGTGCACAATCCCCAATGTAGAGGCATCAAGTACACAGAAGAGGGGGCAGCACCCGTGGGTCTTTTAAATAAGGTTTATTTGAGACAATTTAGGCACAAAAATGGCCAACGTTTCGGTCCGGTAAACGGACCGTGATAAAGGTCCATTTACCGGACCGAAACATTGACCATTTTTGTGCCTAAATTGTCTCAAATAAACCTTATTTAAAAGACCCACGGGTGCTGCCCCCTCTTCTGTGTACTATATATATATATATATATATATATCTTGCAGAACTTTACAATATAGCTTTCAGAACTGTACAATGTGACACATACTCAACCTAGAACATAACTCTTTTATATTGATTAATCCATATCATCCATATTAGTCCACCCATCCACAATACCCAACACACAAATGTGGGCCTATCCTGAAATCCCATTTTCACAGAATCAGTCATTCAGAATCCCTTGCATCCAAATGTTGACCTATGCAGAAAGCCCATAAAAGCACACACACTACACTCATCAAGTATACCCTTCACACAAATGGCGCCCTCTCCTGAAATCACATCAGCATGCAAACTACACATCATATATACACATAAATGGCCACTCAGGTGGAAATATTAAAACACCTTGGGGACCGTAGTATAATCTTCAAATTTATTTGAACATAAGTTAAAAACTTGTCTCAGACAGCATAAACGGTGACAAACATGAGCACGCGTACACCCCCTGTGTACATGTGCTCATATTTGTCACCGTTTATGCTGAGACAAGTTTTTAACTTATGTTCAAATAAATTTGAAGATTTTATTCATTTAAATGACCTTCTATGAAGCTGTGTTGCCGTATTGTGTGTTCTGCAAACTACACATCTCCAGGAGCCCTATACACAAATGCTAACATTTCCAGAAATCCCATTAATACACAATTACTCTTACCCAATATCCTCTACACAAAAATGTTGACCTATTAAAAAGTCCAATCTCCACACAAAATACAACCATTCACAATCCCTTATACCTTAACATTGACCTAGCGAGAAATCCCATGAACATGAAAATCCCATCCAGAATCACTCACACACAAATGTTGCCCTGTCCAAAAATCTCATGAATAGAAAAATCCATACCAGAACCCCTTATACATAAATACTGACCTAGCCAAAAATCCCATAAACACAAGTATCCCATCAAGAATTCCTTATACACATCCATAATCCTCTACCAGGGGAGGGCTGGTCTGGGGGGCAGGGTGGCAATTGCCCCCTGGGCCGGTCATATGTCTAACCCTGTGGGCCACTGCCTCACTCAATCTCTCACTTGCTGCTGTAAATAGAACTACACTAGTGATACCACAAAGGTAGAATCCAAATGGAGCTACACTAGTGATACCTCAAAGCTTATAACTGACATGGAGCTACACTAGTGATACCACAGGGCTACAATCCAAATGGAGCTACACTAGTGATACCTCAGAGCTTATAACTGACATGGAGCTACACTAGTGATACCACAGAGCTACAATCCAAATGGAGCTACACTAGTGATACCACAGAGCTACAATCCAAATGGAGCTACACTAGTGATACCACAGAGCTACAATCCAAATGGAACTACACTAGTGATACCACAGAGCTACAATCCAAATGGAACTACACTAGTGATACCACAGAGCTACAATCCAAATGGAACTACACTAGTGATACCGCAGGGCTACAATCCAAATGGAACTACACTAGTGATACCACAGAGCTACAATCCAAATGGAACTACACTAGTGATACCGCAGGGCTACAATCCAAATGGAACTACACTAGTGATACCGCAGGGCTACAATCCAAATGGAACTACACTAGTGATACCACAGAGCTACAATCCAAATGGAGCTACACTAGTGATACCTCAGAGCTTATAACTTACATGGAGCTACACTAGTGATACCACAGAGCTTACAATCCAAATGGAACAACACTAGTGATACCACATGGCTACAATCCAAATGGAGCTACACTAGTGATACCACATGGCTACAATCCAAATGGAGCTACACTAGTGATACCTCAGAGCTTATAACTGACATGGAGCTACACTAGTGATACCACATGGCTACAATCCAAATGGAAATACACCAGTGATACCACATGGCTACAATCCAAATGGAGCTACACTAGTGATACCACAGGGCTACAATCCAAATGGAACTACACCAGTGATACCACAGGGCTACAATCCAAATGGAACTACACTAGTGATACCACATGGATACAATCCAAATGGAGCTACACTAGTGATACCACAGGGCTACAATCCAAATGGAGCTACACTAGTGATACCACAGGGCTACAATCCAAATGGAATTACACTAGTGATACCACAAGGCTACAATCCAAATGGAACTACACTAGTGATACCACATGGCTACAATCCAAATGGAACTACACTAGTGATACCTCAGAGCTACAATCCAAATGGAACTACACTAGTGATACCACAGGGCTACAATCCAAATGGAACTACACTAGTGATACCACAGGGCTACAATCCAAATGGAACTACACTAGTGATACCACAGGGCTACAATCCAAATGGAACTACACTAGTGATACCACAGGGCTACAATCCAAATGGAACTACACTAGTGATACCACAGGGCTACAATCCAAATGGAACTACACTAGTGATACCACAGGGCTACAATCCAAATGGAACTACACTACTGATACCACAGAGCTACAATCCAAATAGAACTACACTAGTGATACCACAGAGCTACAATCCAAATGGAACTGCACTAGTGATACCACAGGGCTACAATCCAAATGGAACTACACTAGATATACCACAGAGCTACAATCCAAATGGAACTACACTAGTGATACCACATGGCTACAATCCAAATGGAACTACACTAGTGATACCACAGGGCTACAATCCAAATGGAACTACACTAGTGATACCGCAGGGCTACAATCCAAATGGAACTACACTAGTGATACCACAGGGCTACAATCCAAATGGAACTACACTAGTGATACCGCAGGGCTACAATCCAAATGGAACTACACTAGTGATACCACAGGGCTACAATCCAAATGGAACTACACTAGTGATACCACAGGGCTACAATCCAAATGGAACTACACTAGTGATACCACATGGCTACAGTCCAAATGGAACTACACTAGTGATACCACAGGGCTACAATCCAAATGGAGCTACACTAGTGATACCACAGGGCTACAATCCAAATGGAGCTACACTAGTGATACCACATGGCTACAATCCAAATGGAACTACACTAGTGATACCACAGAGCTACAATCCAAATGGAACTACACTAGATATACCACAGAGCTACAATCCAAATGGAACTACACTAGTGATACCACATGGCTACAATCCAAATGGAACTACACTAGTGATACCTCAGAGCTTATAACTGACATGGAGCTACACTAGTGATACCACAGGGCTACAATCCAAATGGAACTACACTAGTGATACCACAGGGCTACAATCCAAATGGAACTACACTAGTGATACCCTACAATCCAAATGGAACTACACTAGTGATACCACAGGGCTACAATCCAAATGGAACTACACTAGTGATACCACATGGCTACAGTCCAAATGGAACTACACTAGTGATACCACAGGGCTACAATCCAAATGGAGCTACACTAGTGATACCACAGGGCTACAATCCAAATGGAGCTACACTAGTGATACCACATGGCTACAATCCAAATGGAACTACACTAGTGATACCACAGAGCTACAATCCAAATGGAACTACACTAGATATACCACAGAGCTACAATCCAAATGGAACTACACTAGTGATACCACATGGCTACAATCCAAATGGAACTACACTAGTGATACCTCAGAGCTTATAACTGACATGGAGCTACACTAGTGATACCACAGGGCTACAATCCAAATGGAACTACACTAGTGATACCACAGGGCTACAATCCAAATGGAACTACACTAGTGATACCACAGGGCTACAATCCAAATGGAACTACACTAGTGATACCACAGAGCTACAATCCAAATGGAACTACACTGGTGATACCACAGGGCTACAATCCAAATGGAACCACACTACTGATACCACAGGGCTACAATCCAAATAGAACTACACTAGTGATACCTCAGAGCTTATAACTGACATGGAGCTACACTAGTGATACCACAGGGCTACAATCCAAATGGAACTACACTAGTAGCATAACCCATTTTTCTTGTAAGCGTAACGGTATTGCTAGTGGAGCTTTACTTAAATTGTCAGCTCTGTGGTATCACTAGTGTAGCTCCATTTCAACTCTAAGCCCTGTAGTATCACAACTGTAAGTTGTGTGGTATTACTTACTTCACAACAGGGGGTGGGCTGGGACAGTGGGCTCAAATGATAATAGATATGGGCCATATGACTGAATTTGCCCTACAGGCCACAAGCTGCCAGCCCTCCCCTGTCCTCTACCAACAAATTTAACCTAGCAGAACTCCCCATCGACCACCTTCATCCAGAATACTTTAGAAACAAATACTGACCCAGCATGACTCCCCATCAACTACCCCATCCTGAAATCAACCACCATGCAGTACTCCTCAACAAACAGCCCCATTACTCACATTCTTCTCTGACTATAACCACATCCAGATTCTGGTATGTGAGCGTTGACTTCATATAAACACACACTAACCCACAGAGAACCCACTCACAGATCACAGAAACTCTCAGGTACTTTAATCTTACCTGTTTTTTCTTTAGTCCTCCTCACGGGGAATAGCAGCTGTCTGGTAACTCCATCTGACTCAATCAGGAAATGTCTTGTTGAGAAATGTTTGTATATGATGACTACGGACAACCGTAGGTACAAGACATAAGGTATATGCCGGCTTATAAATGAGTAAGTGTGTGTGTGTGTATAGACCTTAGTTCCTCTTGGCAAATGCAAAGTTTGATGACACCTTAGGAGAGTTTAAAGCACTTGTAGGATTCTATTCCTCTTTGTATGTATAACTGTGAGACATTCTTTATGATCGTGTGTCACCGTACATCAGATTTTCTTTAGAATCACCTCTTTCTGAGTCCGTCTATCTCAATGTGCTGTCTTGATTCAAGTGACTCTCTCTTGATGTCCTGTGTCTTCTTCTGTGTCTATGTCCCTGTCACTCTGCTGGTCTGCCTGTCACTGTTCTTGTCACTGTGTCTTCAGGACTGTCTGTGTTTCCCTCTGTCACTCTGACAGAAAGTTGCTTAGCCTGTTAGTCAAGAGACTCAGGAATTCAGAATGCTTAACCCCTTCAGCAGATAATGCTTCAGGGAGATTTACATGAGATGGTGATGTCAACAGGGGCAAGGAAGCCCTTTAGTGATCTTAGATCAGGGTTAGAAAATTCACTGGAGCCTGGTATCTGGCTCCTTATACTTTGCGGATGTTTTATATAATCTGTTTACATTGGATGGGGACAAATCTTTCTGTCTGAGGGCCACATTTAGAGTTAGAATTTGTGTGGGGGACATCGATCATCTTGTACACAAGCAAGCATGCACACCCACACACAGACGTCGACACATACGCACACACACAGGCACATATATACACATTCACACACACACACACACTAGCACAGAAATCTCTTAATTTTTAACTTACATGTCCTTCCTATGAAAGAATCAAAATACATTAATATTTACTAAGAACTGTAGTCAGTGGGGTTCCACTTATTCCGATCCAGTTTCTCTCTTCTTCTTCGGTGCCCTGTCATGACCTTGCTGGGGTCTGCATGACATGATAATGTTGTGTCCATCACATTGAGGTCACAATTCATCGTAATGTGAGGGACCCTACTGGCTTCAGCATCCCTCCCACCATTTCAAATGGCCAAAGAGGGATACTTGTGGATTAAGTGGTGTTACTGGGGGTGAGAGCTTGTAGGTGGAGCATTGCCAAGATATTTTAGGTTACTTCATGACCTTACACCTCTTTGTGTAACTGAATAAATGATTTAGAACAAGATCCAAGTATTTTATTTATACAGACTAATTTATAAACACATATACTGAAGTTTAAACAAAGATTTATGTGAGTTGTATTGCTATGGATCAATGTGATACACTTCTATACACACCACACAGTCTGATCTCCTAAACACAGGGACACCAGGGTGATACACTATTATACACACCACACAGTGTGATCTCCTAAACACAGGGACACCAGGGTGATACAGTTACATACACACCACACAGTTTGATCTCCTAAACACAGGGACACCAGGGTGATACACTTATATACACACCACAAAGTCTGATCTCCTAAACACAGGGACATCAGGGTGATAGACTTATATACACACCACACAGTCTGATCTCCTAAACACAGGGACACCAGGGTGATACACTTATATATACACACCACACAGTCTGATCTCCTAAACACAGGGACACCAGGGTCATACACTTATATACACACACCACACAGTCTGATCTCCTAAACACATGGACACCAGGGTGATACACTTATATACACACCACACAGTCTGATCTCCTAAACACATGGACACCAGGGTGATACACTTATATACACACCATACAGTCTGTTCTCCTAAACACAGGGACATCAGGGTGATACACTTCTATACGCACCACACGGTCTGATCTCCTAAACACAGGGACACCAGTGTGATACACTTCTATACACACCACACAGTCTGATCTCCTAAACACAGGGACACCGGGGTGATACACTTCTAAACACACCACAGAGTCTGATCTCCTAACCACACGGACACCAGGGTGGGAAAGAGGGACAGAGAATTTGGGTCTCAGAAGAGGGACTCTCCCTCCTAAAAAGGGATACTTGGGAGTTATGGACCCCTAATATCTCCTAAAGAGGGACAATTGGGAGGTATGGATCCCTAATATCTCCTAAAAAGGGACACTTGGGAGGTACAGACCCCTAATATCTCCTAAAGAGGGACACTTGGGAGGTACAGACCCCTAATATATCCTAAAGAGGGACACTTGGGAGGATG
The DNA here is from genome assembly GCA_037306005.1 of Rhinophrynus dorsalis. Lineage (NCBI taxonomy): Eukaryota > Metazoa > Chordata > Amphibia > Anura > Rhinophrynidae > Rhinophrynus > Rhinophrynus dorsalis. The sequence goes on along the minus strand of CM074727.1, from coordinate 23,646,178 downwards.
CTTCAGTTCTAAAGTAATTATTTATTGTTTTTTGTTTTCTTAAATTGTAACAGACTCATCTGCCGGATTGAGATGGTCAGTGGGCTATATCTGGCCTGTGGGCTGTAATTGGCTACCTCTAATGCACATGCATTCCTTCACTGTCTCTTAGCTGTATCCTGTCCAGTTCTGTCTGGCTCATAAGATGATTACATTGTATCCCACCCCTGCCTCAGGCAAGGCATTGTGCAGCAATTCGGAAAATTAGCTGTGCAGTATTGATCCTGCCTCTGTTATTGGACTACAGCTCCCATCATCCTCAGCTGGCAAACAGCTGGCTGAGAATGAAGGGATTTGTAGACCACCAACAACAGGGGCAGGGTCACTGTTGTAGTGCACATGAGCCAAATTTTTAAAGTAACACCAAAAATAAAAGTGGACATACAATTTGACAAGCTTTTCCTGGCTGTATTTTATTATCTTGTGATCAGTCCGAGTCATTCTGACTGTTCTCATAGCTGAGCTGTTGAGTCATTAGATCTGAAACTGCCAGTCTAATGGTAGGTTGTAGTATACAGGAACTGCGTGGTAAATGGCAGTGGGAGGGACAGAATGGGTTGTGTTCTTCCATCGGAAGTAATGACATTACCCACCCACTCGCTGCAGGTGTTGGCCTAATGACAGGTCAGTGGAAATCTATAAAGTTTGGCAGTTAAAATCTATGTATAAAGATCAGCAGGTTATCCGTGTGATATGGAAAAATTATATTTGCTACGGCCTGATTGGAGGACCCACCCTTATAAGAGATGTACGTAAAAGGGTGTGGTGGAAGGGATTCTCTGAAATGACTGAAAGGGATAGTAACATTTCGTTTTGTCAAAAGTTCATCTTGTAGGTATTAAAAAAATTATTTAAATGTTCCCAGTCCCATCTCTCAAACCTTTATGGTTTGAGAGATATTCGTTGTGAAATTTCCCCCCTCCCTCCACTTTCCCCGACGTCAGCGCTGTAGCTGACTGCAGGGGAATCCGGTCCCTGGACAAGAGGAGGCAAACCAAGCACTCTTTGTAGACCGTTCCAGTGAAGGATTTCTTTTGAAATAACTCGATCTCGGCTCTGCTGAAGATCCTCCGCTTGTCCAGGGACCGGATTCCCCTGCAGTCAGCTAGAGCTCTGACGTCAGGGAAAGGGGGGAATTTCACACTGAATATCTCTCAAACCATAAAGGTTTGAGAGTTGGGATTGGGGGCATTTAAATTCTTTTTTTTAATACCTAGAAGATGAACATTTGACAAAATGAAGTGTTACTATCCCTAGAACAGTATGGGTATAAAAAGGAAGGGTAGAGAAATGCTTCTGGGCCCTCCTACAATCCCAGGCCCAGGGATTTTCCAGTTGGGTAAAAGAAGGGTTCACCCTGCCGGGAAATTATTCATTGAAAAGTTATTGCAGATTTAACCTGATAGTAATCAACTGTTGTCCAAACAGGCGTTTATATACCGCTCTATGGGACAGTGGAGCCGTAGGCTACTTCTCTCAGTAGACTGTAATATTAACACCACCTTCTTGTGATAAGTCGAGCTGAAACAACTTTTGAATTAAGCAACTGCCAGCAATAGGTGAATCCTTGCTGTACTCAACGAGAAACTCTCTGCAATATATGTTTTCTTAAAGGGATAGTAATACTTAAAATGTAAAAAAAAATATGTTGTAGGGTTTATCCCCCTGAGTAAAACAAGGGTACTCCCACTGCTGAAAGGTGCTTCATTCAAAAGTTATTAATTTTCAAAGTTTAATTTTTTAGGTGCAATATCACAGTGGCCTGGAATTGTACAGTGGAGCTGTTGCTACACCATCCTTTGGAGATTTATGGTCCCGGGAAGAGAGCTGCCCATAGGATCATGTAGCAACAGCACCACTGTACAATTTTAGGCCACTGTGATATTGCACCTAAAAAAATTCAACTTTGAAAATTAATAACTTTTGAATGAAGCACCTTTCAGCAGTGGGAGTACTCTTGTTTTACTCAGGGGGATAAACCCTACAACATATTTTTTTTTACATTTTAAGTATTACTATCCCTTTAATAGTAAAACCTTGCTGATCCTTTAACCCTTTGTGTGCCAGAGGGGTACGCAACGCATTGAGAAATCTTAGTGCATTGGCTCTATAGAATAACATAGGAACTGGAGAAGTGATATCACTGGAGAAGTCATCTCCGCTTTATCACCTCTTTATCACTTTTTAGTGCATAACCCCCAAGGTCTTAGTAAACTTCACTTCAAATCAAGTTCAAACAAATGAGAGATTCTACTTGCGCTGGAAATCTCTGTTGCCCCTATCAGCTTTATCAACCCCAAAATAAGGAAACATTACAGGGTGGGTAGCTTGGGTCTCTCCAGTTGTTGTTGGACTACAAGTACCATCATCCTCAGAGTTGCAGTCATAACAATATTTTAAAGCCTGCAGTCTGTGCACAGGATGGTGAAATGCCTTTCAATGCAGAATTACATTAACCCTTTGAGTGCCAGAGTGGCACGCAATGCCTTGTGTACCACTCTGGCACTCAAAGGGTTAAACACATTTCAGGTATTTTATGTGTGTTTATTTTATTTCTGGAATTTTGGAAACTCCTACGTGAAGATATGGGGTTTGTCCCTGTCTATCATTTTATACGGATTTTACTGGAGTGAACTCCTCTTCCCATATACAGCTCAGGACACCTGGGCAGGGTATCGAAAGTGGCATCGTTACTACAGTTTCAAGCTGTTCTGGGCGGAGGATTTTATCTATATACAGAACAGAGATCGGTGGACCGGTCTGCCCAGTTCTACTACCTCTAGATCACGTGTCAACCAGGGAGATTCCAGACTCCTAATTCATTGACTTATAATCAGTATTAACCCCTTGGATGTTAGCGGTATTATATGAGGGGGTAAGGCTAAATTCATACTTGCCAGTTTGGTTTGTTCAAATCACATATAAGTAACTCTTTGAGTGCCAGAGGGGTACACAACGCATTGCAGAGCACTCAAAGGATTAAAGGCACAAGGAAATGTGTGTGTGATTTATATGCTATTATCATGTTTTATCAGTGCATATTGAATCACACAGTTTTCTACTTTCCCACCTATAATGCTTTTCTACAACTTCAAAGTCACATGATAAGCATATAAACATGCAGTATCTGGTGCAATACCACGGAAATCAATAGAAATCGCATGTTCTTTTGATAATGCGCTGCCAGAGTTGCAGCAAGACGGGTTACATTACAACATGCACTGTGTATTTCAGAGGTGTGAATGCTCATATATGACAATATTAACAATATACTTACAGAGCAACTTCATGTTAAAATGAAAAATGATATATTGCATTGTATGTTTTTTTTATTGCTGTACTTCTAAAGTTATTGTTTACAAAATGGGTTTCTTTGTTAGTGGTTCTCATGTACCCTATAGTCCCTGCTGTGCATGGGCACCCTGGAACACACCTCGAGCCAGTCTGGAAAGATATATGATTCCTGCTTGGCTGGAGCTGTATGACTTATGTACGCAATCCTATGCATGCATTCATATGTGATTTTGCATGGACACGTGCATGCATATTTTGCATGTATATTTCCTTAAACACACATTTGCATACCTCCCAACATTTCAAATTGCCAGAGAGGGACACTTGTGTTTTAGGGGTTGTTGCTGGGGGCGTGACTGGTGGGCGGGGCATTACCAAGAATTTTTTGGCTATTTCACGACCTATTGATACCTCTTTATGTAACCTAATAAATGATTTATAACAAGACCAAAGTATTTTATTTACACAGGCTAATTTATAAACACATATACTGACATTTAAACAAACAATAATTTGAGTTTTATTGCTGTAGAGCAATGTGATACACTTCTATACACACCACACAGTCTGATCTCCTAAACACAGGGACACCAGGATGATACACTTCTATACACACCACACAGTCTGATCTCCTAAACACAGGAACACCAGGGTGATACACTTATACACACACCACACAGTCTGATCTCCTAAACACAGGGACACCAGGGTGATACACTTCTATACACACCACACAGTCTGATCTCCTAAACACAGGGACACCAGGGTGATACACTTCTATACACACCACACAGTCTGATCTCCTAAACACAGGAACACCAGGGTGATACACTTCTATACACACCACCCAATCTGGTCTCCTAAAAAGAGGGACATCAAGATGGGAAAGAGGGACACTTGGGAGAGATGCATTTGTCCAAGCACATTTGTGACACCTTTGCATGGACACACACATTTGTGCGCAATCATTCACACACACACACACACTTGGTATATCAGTACACGCATATTCGCCTGCATACATTCACACACAAATGATTGAGAACACATGGATTTGGCAGCTAACACACATACACACACCCACGTGTGTGCACATCCACACACACCTTCAATAACACACATTCACGCTCATATTCAGAGATTCACATCCACACACATAGTAAATAAAGGGGGCAAGGAGGGAGGGTAACCTCACAACAGTGAAGTCACTACTGCAGCACGAAAAAAAAAAATAACAATAAAGTTATCCACTTTACATCCATCTTCAGTTCACTTGTGCCGTGAGTTGATTCACAAAATATAATGTGAAAACATTAACAGGAAAATGTAAGTTTTAAACCAAGATAATGTAGTTTATGAATTGATTATACAGGCACTACTAATGATATTAGTAATGCTTAATATGTAAAAAATATGCTGTAGGGTTTACCCTCCTGAGTAAAACAATGGAACTCCCACAACTAAGAGGTGCTTTATTCAAAAGTTATTGCAGCTCAAACTTTTAAGGTGCAGTATCTCAGTGGCCTGAAATTGTACAGTGGTGCTGTTGCTTAAAGGGATAGTAATACTTCGTTTTATCTTTATTTTATTTTGTAGGCATTAAAAAAACATGAAGAACGATATAAGTCTTATCTCTCAAACCTTTAAGGTCTATGAGATATTCACAAGCAAAGTTTCCCCTCCCGCCCCTTTTACCTAGTGTAAGCCATCTCTTCTCAGATGTGGAATGCAGTCCATAGACCAGACAGATAACAGAAGGGGACAATCTTCTTCCTATGAGAACAATGAAAGCCCTGTCCCCCTTGACAAGTTTCAGGTTTTTCCCTTATCTTAATTGAAGATTGTCCCTCTCTACAGTCTACCTGGGCACCTCCCTTCTGATCTGGCTGAACAGTGTTACATCAATAAAAGGGGCGGAAAGGGGATACTTTGTCATTGAAGTACTCTTGAACTACAACTCTGACAGAATTGAAATAACACTCTCCAAAGTCCAGATACTATGATGATTAATTAGAGCTGCTTTTATTATGAAACATTACTATCACTTTAATTAATGCACTTATTGTACCCCTTCTATAAAAAAATGTAAAGCGCTATAGAAATAACAATATTCGTACATACATAATTCTGATCAGATGACCATTAAACCCATAGGATGGTGACGCAACAGCACCACTGTAAAACTTCAGGCCATTGAGATAGTACACCTGGAAAAAATCCAAGTTTGAGCTGTGATAACTTATGAATAAAGTATCTCTCAGAAATGGGATTACCCTTGTCTTACTCAGGAGGATAAAGCCTACAATATGTAGGGGAACTATAACCTCTATACAAGTTTACCTTACTGTGATCCTTATCTAGCGATAAGCTTAGAGGGATAGTATTACTTCAAAATTGCTATCCCTCATTTTGTAGCCCTTAATAAACTGAGTTAAATGACACCAGCGGTATCTCTCAGACCTTTATGGTATAAGAGATAGCCGCTTTCAAAGTTTCCTCTCCCCTGCTGTCAGCGTTCTGCTGCCAGCAGGAGAATCCGGTCTCTGAATCAAGAGGAGGCTCTTCAGCAGAGCTGATATCTCGTTATGGAAGGAAAAATGATTAATTGAAACAGTCTTCTATGTATGCTTGGTAACCAAGCACACGTAGAAGACTGTTTCAATTAATCATTTTTCCTTCCATAACGAGATATCGGCTCTGTTTAAGAGCCTCTGCCTGTCCCGGGACCGGATTCTCATGCTGGCAGCAGAACGCTGACATCAGGGGAGAGGAAACTTTGAAAGCAGCTATCTCTTACACCATAAAGGTCTGAGAGATGCTGCTGGTGTCATTTAACTCCGTTTATTAAGGGCTACAATATGAGGGATAGTAATTTTGAAGTAATACTATCCCTTTAAATCGCTGGTTATTTTTGTTTAAAAAAGCCCTCTGTGGCATAATGTACATTATTAAAAACGAGCCTGTGACTTATTTCCGGACAGACTGCAGGTACGGCTGTGCTCTGCAGTCTGTCAATCTCCTTCTGTTCCCAAGTATTGTCGCATTCCAACCTCCTCCAATGAAGGAGGATTTCTCCATGTAAGCTGGTTGGAACGCGACAATAATTGAGGAGAGAACAGAAGAAGATCGACAGACTGCGATGCAGAGTGGTACCCGCAGTCTGTCCGGACGTAAGTCACAGGTTTGTTTATAATAATGTATATTTATCCACAGCAATCATTTTATAAACAAAAATAACCAACGATTTAAGCTGATAAGGATTACAATAAGGTAAACTTGTATTTTTAATCTTTTTATTAGTGATATTGCAAAAGGTCTTTAAGATAAGGTATGCCTTTTTGCACATGACACCAAGATCTGCAATAGGGTAGACATTCCAGGGGGAATAAGCCAAATGACAAATGATTTAGGTAAATTAGAAGAATGGACAGGGGTGTGGCAGATGCAGTTTAACGTTGATAAATGTAAAATAATGCACTTGGGACATAAGAATCCAAAGGAAAAATATACTGTTAAGGGTACTGTGCTGTCAGAGACAACAGAAGAAAGGGATTTGGGAGTAATTATTTCTAATGACTTAAAGGTAGGCAGGCAATGTAATAAAGCAGCGGGGAATGCAAGCAGGGTACTGGGTTGTATAGCTAGGGGCATTAGTAGCAGAAAAAGGGAAGTGATCATGCTACTCTACAGATCTCTAGTTAGACCTCACATAGAGTATTGTGTACAGTACTAGAGACCCCATCTCCAGAAGGATATTGATACTCTAGGGTATTGTGTACAGTACTGGAGACCCCATCTCCAGAAGGATATAGATACACTAGAGTATTGTGTACAGTACTGGAGACCCCATCTCCAGAAGGATATAGATACTCTAGAGTATTATGTACAGTATTGGAGACCCCATCTCCAGAAGGATACAGATACTCAAGAGTATTGTGTACAGTACTGGAGACCTAGAATACTGTGTACAGTACTGGAGACCCCATCTCCAGAAGGATATAGATACTCTAGAGTACTGTGTACAGTACTGGAGACCTAGAATACTGTGTACAGTACTGGAGACCCCATCTCCAGAAGGATATAGATACTCTAGAGTACTGTGTACAGTACTGGAGACCCCATCTCCAGAAAGATATAGATACTCAAGAGTATTGTGTACAGTACTGGAGACCCCATCTCCAGAAGGATATAGATACTCTAGAGTATTGTGCACAGTACTGGAGACCCCATCTCCAGAAGGATATAGATACACTAGAGTACTGTGCACAGTACTGGAGACCCCATCTCCAGAAAGATATAGATACACTAGAGTACTGTGCACAGTACTGGAGACCCCATCTCCAGAAGGATATAGATACTCTAGAGTACTGTGCACAGTACTGGAGACCCCATCTCCAGAAGGATATAGATACTCTAGAGTATTGTGCACAGTACTGGAGACCCCATCTCCAGAAGGATATAGATACTCTAGAGTACTGTGTACAGTACTGGAGACCCCATCTCCAGAAGGATATAGATACCCTAGAGTATTGTGTACAGTACTGGAGACCCCATCTCCAGAAGGATATAGATACACTACAGTATTGTGTACAGTACTGGAGACCCCATCTCCAGAAGGATATAGATACTCTAGAGAAAACTCAAAGTAGGGCTACTAAAATGGTGACTGGTTTACAGGAAAGGAAATATCAGGATAGACTAAAGGATCTGAACATGTATAGCTTGGAGGAGAGAAGAGAGAGAGGGGATATAATTTAAACATTCAAATACATGAAGGGATTCAACAAAGTGCAGGAGGGAAGTACATTTCAAAGGAGTAAAAATGTTAGGACAAGAGGCCATAGTCTAAAATTCGAGGGACACAGGTTTAGATGTAATGTAAGAAAGTTTTACTTCACTGAGAGGGTAGTAGATAAGTGGAATAGCCTACCAGCAGAAGTGGTAGAAGTTAATACAGTGACAGAATTTAAGCATGCATGGGATAGGCATAAGACTGTCCTTAACTTAAGAAAAGACCAAGGACCAAAAAAGGATTGAGGTTTTTACAGTAGGAAAATGGGCGACTAGATGGGCCGAAATGGTTCTTATCTGCCGTCAAATTCTATGTTTCTATGTATAGGGGTGATAGTTCCCCTTCATGTGTTCCTATCCCTTTAAGAGCCAACATGAAGTGCACATGATAAGAACAGGTCAGGCCCTGACTCAGATGTTTCAGGTATAGACAGGTACAAATGATGCGGCCCGAGGGGCTTCTTGTGAAAAAGAGGCTGTCAGCAGGATTGTTTAGCTTCTCAAGACCTCTGACTTCCTGCATCCATCCAGAAATTCTCCAGAGGTTTTCTTATTTCAGCAGCACCTGCGTCTCATCTCAGCTACACAATCCACAGGAGCTTGTAAGCAAGTAAAAGAAATATAATAAATACGGGCTTATTTATTGAGTGGTGCGATTCTGGAGCAAACCAACTGCACCGTGTGTGGGGGTAATGAAAAGTATCATTGATTTAAATGGGGCGTTTAACACCACAAATACTAGTGTAGCCCCAAGGCCATATTTACAACCCAGGCATGCCTAGGCAAGGCACTCTAGGTGTCCTTAGCTCCTCCGACTCCTCCCATGACCCAGACCCAGTCCCATCCACTGGTTCTTGGCACTGACAATACCCTTGTAAGAAGCAAGAAGAAAAAAAGCTTTAACCCCTTAACGACATATGACTTACCAGGTACGTCCCACAGAGGACGTACCTGGTAAGTCACGGAAGTCCGCGTCTCCGTACGGCTGCACGCCGCTCGGAGACTCCGGACTCGTTTAAAAAAAAAAAAATGTTCCTCGGGCGTTAAGGTGACAGCCGCGTACGAACGCGGCTGTCATTAAGGGGTTAAAGGGGTTGTAATACTTAATATGTACAAAAATATAGATTGCAGGGTTTATCCCCCTGAGTAAACCAAGGGTACTCCCAATGCTGAAAGATGTTTTATTCAAAAATTATTACAGTTCAAACTTGAATTTGTAATGTGCAGTATCACAGTGTACTGACATTGTACAGTGGCGCTGTTGCTACACCATCCTATGGACACCCCTGGTCAGTTGACCATAAATCTCCATAGGATGGTGTAACAACAGCGCCACTGTACAATTTTATGTCACTGTGATATTGCACCTAAAAAAATTAAAGTTTGAGCTGTAATAACTTTTGAATAAAACACCATTCAGTAGTGGGAGTTCCTTCTTTTACTCAGGGGATAAACCCTACAACATTACTATATTACTATACCTTTAGCTCCTTGGCTGCTGGAGAGATCTCCAATTTGTTGTTCTGTAATGCCTTGCAGATCTCTCCAACCAATGACATAAAACTGCTACAATGTAAAAGGGTATAAATCTGTTAGAAGGACATTGTGATTGCTCTGACCACACCCACAATTCAGAATGTGGGCGTGGCCACCACATCTAAGGCACCGCCCCTCAAAATGTGTCGCTCTAGGCAGTTTCTTACTCCGCCTGTTGGGAAACCTGGCCCTGTATGGCCCAAATGCATGTCAAAACATTGTGTTGTTGACGTCTCTAGCAATGTAGGCCCCATTTAAATCAAATAGAATTTAAATTTTCCCCTATTGTGCAATTGGTTTTCTCCATAAATGAACCTCATTAGCTTGCTGTATACGGCCTCTTGGTGTATACTGGCACTCAAAGGGTTAAGGTGACGACATTCTTCAACAACGTTGTTACCGGAGACGAAACCCATAGAATAGAACAGCACATTGTAAAATATTTTTTAGCGTTTTATTTATCAAAATATTTTCATTTAATCTCAAAATTATGGAGGTAGAGGCACAACTTTTCATTAACACGCTGAGTGTCAGGTTGCCATCCAACGCATTGCAGCTCTGACATTCACTGGGTTAAATCCTATATAAAAAAACAGATTGCAGTTTATCTTTAAAGGGATAGTATTAAGTACAAGTTTTTTTAACATATTGAGCTATGTATATTTGCTTACAGATTTGTAGTTCAAAAGCAATTGAAGAAGAAAGGATCTCCCGCCCACCCCTTCTGGCTGCCTCCCTTTAGAGCTGCAATTCGCTCCTGGGACTGGACGGACCTGCCCCTTCTAGGGGCCTCCCCTTAGAGTTGCAATCCAATTCGCTCCTGGGACTGGATGGACCTGCCCCTTCTAGGGGCCTCCCCTTAGACTTGCAATCCAATTCGCTCCCGGGACTGGACTGACCTGCCCCTTCTAGGGGCCTCCCCTTAGAGTTGCAATCCAATCCGGTCCCAGGACTGGACGGACCTGCCTCTTCTGGGGCCCTCCCCTTAGAGTTGCAATCCAATCCGGTCCCAGGACTGGACGGATGGAGTGGGGGACAAACTTAGTAAATAAAAGGAAAACCCTGCCCCCCCCCCCCTTGACGAAGGAGGGCAGGATTTTCCTTTGCTTTCTGAAGTCTGTCCCTCACCACTCTCCATCTGAACCAGACTGAGAGGCACAGTGACGTCACTAGAAGGGTGTGAGGGGGATCCTTTACACTACAATTACTTTTGAACTACAAATCTGTACATAAATAAACATAGCGCAATATGTTAAAAAACTCGTACTTAATACTCAGAGATAAAGTTTAAATGCTATATTACTATCCCTTTAACCCTTCGAGTGCCACAGGGTTACTCAACGCATTGCAAAGCAATGCGTCACGTACCCCTCTGGCACTCAAAAGGTTAACCCTGAATGCCATTGTGATGTCCAACACATTGACACGCACTGCGTCGGATTCCCCAGTGGCATTCAAAGAGCAAAACAGCTTCTGAAAATATACTGCACTGCTTCCATTGAATAGTAAATGATAATCAGCCAGGTCTCTAGCTAGAACAGTTTTGCCAATAGAGGAAAAGACACAGAGGTTTGCTTTGGACCCGTATTTGGGGCCCTGATCTGGAGTCACTCTGCACAGTCCAAGGAGTCTTCTTCCACTTAGGAAATCTTGGGTTTCAAGTCCTCAGCAATAGACACCAGATCCTGCACCACAGACACCAGGATTCCATAGACCTATAACAAAGCAGGTGGGTCAGGTAACTTAATAGCGTGTTCAAGTCATCATACAGAAGTCAAATGAGGAAACTTTAATTCTACATGGACTGGATCTCCATAGTAAATCTCTAGCCACAACTGAGGAAGTCATGATTCTTTGTTGTCAGACTCCAGGACCTCAATCTCCTCCCACTTATGTTTTGCTTCCTTCCTAAGAAAACGTTGGAGGATTGTGGCCTGGATATCATTTTGGAGAACCAATCCACGCAGTATTTGTTCAGAGTGGACATTAGGATTTTCTGTCCAAATAAAAACTAAGTGGGCGGTTCAGGACTGGCTTTACATCCCAGGCACCCCTACGCAAGGCACTGTAGGTATTATTAGCTCCGCCCATAACCCCATCCCCTCTGATCACCTGACCCCACCCCCCAGTGTCATCCACTGTTTCCTGGCACAGAAAATACCCTTGGCCCACAACAAGGAAGGGGAAAAAAGCCTTAACCCCTTGATTACTAAAGAGATCTCCAACACATTACATTTCTCTAGCATCCAAGGGGTTAACTAATAGCCTGTAAAACGGGATAAAACTGGTGCAAAGACACAGATGTTGCTCTGGCCACACCCACAGTTCAGAATGTGGGGGTGGTCGGCACAGCTGAGGCTCCGCCCCTCAAAATTTGGAGCTCTAGGCAGTTACCTACTGGAAAATGCAGCCCTGGGGTTATTATTAGTCAATGTTTAAGTCAGTGGTAAGTACCTGTCAGACCTGGGTCAGTGGTAAGTACCTGTCGGACCTGGGTCAGTGGTAAGTACCTGTCGGACCTGGGTCAGTGGTAAGTAGCTGTCGGACCTGGGTCAGTGATAAGTAACCGTCAGACCTGGGTCAGTGGTAAGTACCTGTCGGACCTGGGTCAGTGGTAAGTAGCTGTCGGACCTGGGTCAGTGGTAAGTAGTTGTCGGACCTGGGTCGGTGGTAAGTAACTGTCAGACCTGGGTCAGTGGTAAATATCTGTCGGACCTGGGTCAGTGGTAAGCAGCTATCTGACCTGGGTCAGTGGCAAGTAACTGTCGGACCTGGGTCAGTGGTAAGTACCTGTCGGACCTGGGTCGGTGGTGAGAACTGTCGACTGGGTCAGTGATAAGTAACTATCGGACTGGGGTCAGTGGTAAGCAGCTGTCGGACCTGGGTCAGTGGTAAATAACTGTCAGACCTGGGTCAGTGATAAGTAACTGTCGGACCTGGGTCAGTGGTGAGAAGTGTCGGACCTGGGTCAGGGGTACGTAACTGTCAGACCTGGGTCAGGGGTAAGTAGCTGTCAGACCTGGATCAGTGATAAGTAACTGTCGGACCTCGGTCAGTGGTAAGCAGCTGTCGGACCTGGGTCAGGGGTAAGTAATTGTCAGACCTGGGTCAGGGGTAAGTAGCTGTCAGACCTGGATCAGTGATAAGTAACTGTCGGACCTGGGTCAGGGGTAAGTAACTGTCAGACCTGGGTCAGCGGTAAGTAGCTGTTAGACCTGGGTCAGTGGTAATCAGCTGTCGGACCTGGGTCAGTGGTAAGTAACTGTAAGACCTGGGTCATTGGTAAGTAGCTGTCAGACCTGGGTCAGCGGTAAGTAGCTGTTAGACCTGGGTCAGTGGTAAGTAACTGTCGGACCTGGGTCACTGGCAGGAACTGTCGGACCTGGGTCAGTGGTGAGAACTGTCAGACCTGGGTCAGTGGTGAGAACTGTCGGACCTGGGTCAGTGGTAAGTAGCTGTTAGAACTGGGTCAGTGGTAAGTAACTGTCGGACCTGGGTCACTGGCGGGAACTGTCATACCTGGGTCAGTGGTGAGAACTGTCAGACCTGGGTCAGTGGTGAGAACTGTCAGACCTGGGTCAGTGGTGAGAACTGTCGGACCTGGGTCAGTGGTAAGTAACTGTCTGACTTGGGTCAGTGGTAAGAACTGTCGGACCTGGGTCAGTGGTAGGTAACTGTCGGACCTGGGTCAGTGGTAAGTAACTGTCGGACCTGGGTCACTGGCAGGAACTGTCGGACCTGGGTCAGTGGTGAGAACTGTCAGACCTGGGTCAGTGGTGAGAACTGTCGGACCTGGGTCAGTGGTAAGTAGCTGTTAGAACTGGGTCAGTGGTAAGTAACTGTCGGACCTGGGTCACTGGCGGGAACTGTCATACCTGGGTCAGTGGTAAGTAGCTGTCAGACCTGGGTCAGTGGTAAGTAACTGTCTGACTTGGGTCAGTGGTAAGAACTGTCGGACCTGGGTCAGTGGTAAGAACTGTCGGACCTGGGTCAGTGGTGAGAACTGTTGGACCTGGGTCAGTGGTAAGTAACTGGCAGACCTGGGTCAGTGGTAAGAACTGTCGGACCTGGGTCAGTGGTAAGAACTGTCGGACCTGGGTCACTGGTAAGAACTGTCGGACCTGGGTCAGTGGTAAGAACTGTCGGACCTGGGTCAGTGGTGAGAACTGTTGGACCTGGGTCAGTGGTAAGTAGCTGTCATACCTGGGTCAGTGGTAAGTAGCTGTCAGACCTGGGTCAGTGGTAAGAACTGTCTGACTTGGGTCAGTGGTAAGAACTGTCGGACCTGGGTCAGTGGTAAGAACTGCCGGACCTGGGTCAGTGGTAAGAACTGTCGGACCTGGGTCAGTGGTGAGAACTGTTGGACCTGGGTCAGTGGTAAGTAACTGTCGGACCTGGGTCAGTGGTGAGAACTGTTGGACCTGGGTCAGTGGTAAGTAGCTGTCAGACCTGGGTCAGTGGTAAGTAACTGTCAGACCTGGGTCAGTGGTGAGAACTGTCGGACCTGGGTCAGTGGTGAGAACTGTCGGACCTGGGTCAGTGGTGAGAACTGTCGGACCTGGGTCAGTGGTGAGAACTGTCGGACCTGGGTCAGTGGTAAGTAGCTGTCAGACCTGGGTCAGTGGTAAGTAACTGTCAGACCTGGGTCAGTGGTAACTGTCAGACCTGGGTCAGTGGTAAGTAGCTGTCAGACCTGGGTTATTATTATTAGTCGTTGTTTAACTCATTGTTAAGTATCTGTTGAACCAGAATCTGCATGTTGCTCTTTGACGCTCCCCCCCCAGTGCCCCCAGCCTTTTCTCTGGTACAGGGAAAAGACATAATTACCCACTACCACATCACACGCTCTCTATTGTCCCTATTGTCCACCTTAACGACCAGCGGTCCTGTGGTTAGACACCCTTTAAGGACCACATAAATGTCATTTGGCAAGCCAGCACACGTGACTGATCATATGCACAGGCTCGCCGAAAAAAAGTCTGAAACTGACCGGTCCGACCTTGGAGCAGTCGGTTCCAGACCCCTGCAGGAGCGATGTGAACACAAAACCCATGAGGTGCCAGGACCATCACCAATCCTTAAGGGATTAAGCTCTTGGGTGCTACAGAAGTCTCTTTTCATTGCGAGTCAATGTGTCTGAAACCTCTCTAGCATACAGCAGGTTAATCCCCCTTCTTAAAACCCTCTTCTGAGACTTTTTCTTTGTCTGTTGCACAAGGCTCAGAAATACCCACTGATAGTAAACAGCTTTCCACAGTGGAGCTTACAGACTGATAAAGCTCCGATACACTCATGTACACCTGAGCTTCAATGGCTTGAGGGGGAAATAAATCCGCCCCCACACAGCTGCAGTAGTCAAACTACTCCCCAGGATCCTTCCACTGCATATCAAGTCTCAATAAAAATAATGAAAAAAAATGAAAACTGAAAAAAAAGAACGCACTAATAAAATGGATACGAAAATAAAAAATATGATTTCATTATACTATAATAAATAGATTCAAACATAAAATAAACTACCCAGCATTTTTTTAAGCTCTCAACAAGAAAATGAACAGCCCAACGCGTTTCTTGAGCTCTCTGTTCCTGTATTCATTGATAATGTCCTAATGCAAATTAGTGCTGATCCAACCACATTTAGAAATGGTGACAGTGTTACTGAGTGATGCTCATTTTACATACTGCATCATGTACAAAGAAAAAAGGGGAACAATTCTGGATGGACTTAACCCTTTGAGAGCCAGAGGGGTACACAATGCATTGCGAAGCAGTTAACTCAAAGGGTTAACTGCCCCAAAGGCAGTAAATAAAATGATTTCAAAAACTTCCATTCATTACACACACACACACACACACACACACACACACAATATCTGTATTTAGTTGACACTGTATGCATTTTCAGATGCTGAAATGCCACTTCCCAGTTATAGACTACAACATAGATCTAATATAAAATAAAATGTATATAGACATAACCAATTTCTGTATAAATAACTTACGTTTGGTAAGCTTGTCCTTAAACACCAGCTGTCCAGGGAAGCAACCTCCCCTTAAGGATCCTTTCCGACGAGCTGGTATCTGTGACCTGTTACGCGTAAAGACGAACGCGTTGGGGTCTGAGATAGACCGCTCCAGTCTAGGAGAGGTCAATTTCAGCACTCCCGAAGTAAAATTATGTGATGTGCTATGACTGTCACTGGTAGTTTAGGCAAAAACCACTGACGTTCTTAGCATGCCACATGGTCCTTAAGTGGTTAATAGATCCACTTACTACTACATGCATAGTTCCTTTTTAAACCCTTAGATGCTAGAGAGTTCTCCAGCACATTGTAAAACTATGCATGGAGACATCTGTAGTATTCAAGGGGTTAAAAAGTGTATGCTTTTGTATCATAATACAGTTTCATGATGATACATTACCCATACTAAAAAGCAGTGTGTGCGCAAGCAAACAAACACACACATCCTGTACAACCTGTATTATTTCACTGCAAGCAGGACCGTCTCATTCTACCTTTCTGTATAACTTACCTATATCATTGCTTGTACACACATAGACAAGCAGGGATGTCTCCCTCTGCCATTCTGAATAACTTACCTATATCACTACTTATACGCACATATAGACAAGCAGGGATGTCTCCCTCTGCCTTTTTTTATAACTTACCTATATCACTGTTTGTACACACACACAGACAAGCAAGAACATCTCCCTCTGCCTTTCTGTATTACTTCCTTTCTGTATTGCTTACCTATATCACTGCTTGCACACACACATAGACAAGCAGGTACGTCTTCCTCTGCCTTTCTGCATAACTTACCTATATCACTGCTTGTACACCCACACAAACAAGCAGGTACGTCTCCCTCTGCCTTTCTGTATAACTTACCTACATCACTGTTTGTACACACACACAGACACGCAGGGACGTCTCCCTCTGCCTTTCTGTATAACTTACCTATATCACTGCTTGTACACCCACACAAACAAGCAGGTACATCTCCCTCTGCCTTTCTGAATAACTTACCAATATCACTGCTTGTACACACACAGACAAGCAGGTACGTCTCCCTCTGCCTTTCTGAATAACTTACCTATATCACTGCTTGTACACACACACACAGACAAGCAGGTACGTCTCCCTCTGCCTTTCTGTATAACTTACCTATATCACTGCTTGTACACACACATAGACAAGCAGGTACGTCTCCCTCTGCCTTTCTGAATAACTTACCTATATCACTGCTTGTACACACACACACAGACAAGCAGGTACGTCTCCCTCTGCCTTTCTGTATAACTTACCTATATCACTGCTTGTACACACACATAGACAAGCAGGTACGTCTCCCTCTGCCTTTCTGTCAGAGCATAAATAGAAGCCTCCGGGCCCTGGTGCCACATTGCCCCACCACCACCACATTGCCCCCCATCGGCCACATTGGCCCCCTCTATTTTGCCCCCCAATCTCCACAATGCCCCATCTCCTTCCTCCCTGGTAGTCCAGTGGTGTGGCAGGAGAGACCTCTACGCGGGTTGAGCTCCCACACGGTCCTCTTCAGTAATGCATGATATCATTTCCCAGGACTCTGCATTACTAGAGTGCTGGAGCGAGATTGCAGGAGCCAGGCGGAGGGGTTGCAGGGGGCGGCCAGGCTCCTGGAGTGAGGGATGTCTCCCTTTGCCTTTCTGTATAACTTACCTATATCACTGCTTGTACACACACAGACAAGCAGGGACGTCTCCCTCTGCCATTCTGTATTACTTACCTATATCACTGCTTGTACACACACACAGACAAGCAGGTACGTCTCCCTTTGCCTTTCTGTATTACTTACCTATATCACTGCTTGTACACCCACACACAGACAAGCAGGTACGTCTCCCTCTGCCTTTCTGTATTACTTACCTATATCACTGTTTGTACACACACACACAGACAAGCAGGTACGTCTCCCTCTGCCTTTCTGTATTACTTACCTATATCACTGCTTGTACACCCACACAAACAAGCAGGTACGTCTCCCTCTGCCTTTCTGTATTACTTACCTATATCACTGTTTGTACACACACACACAGACACGCAGGGACGTCTCCCTCTGCCTTTCTGTATAACTTACCTATATCACTGCTTGTACACACACATAGACAAGCAGGGACGTCTCCCTCTGCCTTTCTGTATAACTTAACTATATCACTGCTTGTACACACACAGACAAGCAGGTACATCTCCCTCTGTCTTTCTGGTAGAAATGGCACCAATTTACAGACTAAGAAAGCAGTGAATTATTGCAAATTATAAAGTAGGAAGTACTGGACTCTCACAGCGGACGAATTTGACCTCTTTTCTCAAGATCAAGGTCAAAATCCCAAATCTTATAATCATCAACCTTTGATAGTTCTCAGAAATGCCGATCAGGCTTTTAGGAACGCGTAACATTCTACAACTTAGAGATCTGATTGCTTGAATACAGGCAAAACAAGCAGGACCACTCTCTTTCCTTTCTGAGAGAAATAACACCAATTCTGAGACTAAAGAGCCAGTGAATAGGAGTGGATGATGGACTAGGTTATACTGGGTTCTCACCCTGAAAATCTAGAACTTCGCCTTAAGATTTGGGTTAAAATCCAGATTGTTCCTAGTTGTAGGGATGGGTCGTACTTTAACAAGTAAGTATAAATGAGAGAGGAGAGGGTCTGGAATCACCTCAATGTACAGTCTCTCCTCATACTTCTCTTGCACAGCACGGTCCACAAGGCACGGACTGGATTCAGGAGTGGGAGGGTCCAGGTTCTCTGCTGATGACACCAGCTCTTTGCTCTCTCTGTTCACAGCCATCGGCTTCGCCAGTTTTTTCTCCTCCTTCCCCTTTCCCTTTCGGCTGCCAGGATTCTCCTGCAAAGAAGAGAGAAGGAACAGTTAATGACCTTTATGAATAAATACATATTGTCGGACTTTTCCTGCTGAGTAAAGCAAGGATACTGGCACTGCTAGGAGATTCTACAGTTAAATGTTATTACAGTTCAAACTGTTTATATTAATCGGTTAATACCTTGTGTTCAGACCGTTCACCTACAGGTCTCCTGGTGTCCAGACAGTTATTATATTACAGTGCTTCTCAATGTTAATCGTTAGGACACACCAATAGGTCAGATTTTCATAATATCCCTGCTGTAGCATAGGTGATTATCAATGGCTCAGTCACTGGTGCACCGAGTACTGGGGTTGAGAATCACTGTTCTATTGCATCCCATGACAAATGTGAAGCCACTGACTATAGTTCTCATAGCATGTTATAGGAACAGCTCCACCTAGTGTGACAGTTTGAACTGTAATATATTTTGAGTAAAGTAACCAATAGGAGTGGAAATGCAGACCAATATATATATATATATATATATATATATATATATATATATATATATATATATATATTTATATATTTATATTTATATGTACACACGCTCATTGTATATTTACTAGCGAATTGGGCACACTGTGCACAGGAGCGGGCAGAAGGGCACTCCTGTGAAAATCACCACCCCTGATTCACTGCCTGCCGTCGACCTCTGCCCCCTGCTGCCCCGGGGGCAGACAGCGAACCACAAACAGAATTATATATATATCTGTGTGTGTGTGTTTTATAACAGAACATTAACAATCCTTAAACAAGATCTGATTTCTCATTAGGCAAAGGAGTTGACAGCCTAGAAAACCCTTAGCAAATTAGCCCACGGCCACCATGATGAGCTATGGAACCCTAATTCTCCTGCACTAGATAGCTGCTCCAGGTTCAGTGTGACTGGTTTAAATACAGGTTTATGTATAATTATAATGCCCATATTAAAAAACAAGTTTGGATAGTTTATTTGCCATTTTTACTTTTATGTACTGGCCATTTTTTAACCCCATGGATGTAAAGAAATCTACAATGCATTGCAAGGGGTTAAGAGATTTTTGTGTTCTTTTGTTAATTGTTATGGGTATTTTACGTGCCAGGCAACAGTAGATGAGAGTGGCTCACATGATTGGTGGGAGTATCCTCATGGGAGGAGCTTAGGGCAAGTAAGAAGCCGTAGATGGAAGCCTTGAAGGCTGGATTGGAGAACCATGGATCAGGACCCTAGATGTTGTTGGATTACAATTACCCTCATCAGCAGCTAACAGCTATCTGGCTGAGGATGATGGGAGCTGCAGCCCAACAACAGGTGGAGAAGAGTTTACCGCCCCAGTCATACAGAGCAATCTTAAATCCTCAGTGACCCACAAGTTACCTCCTTCATCCCAATCTTCCCTCCTTTCTTGTCTTCTTTGTCCTTTCCTCCAAGGGCCTTTTTCTCCTCTTTGGGTCCCCCTCCTTTCTTCTCCTCCTTGACTCCTTTGATGGGCTTCTGATCCACTGCTGAAAGCAAGGTAGTCATGAACGTTCAACATGATGGGAGCTGTAGATTGCCAACCCTCGCTTTGAACCCTCTCGTCTAGACACAGTTTTTACCTGACTCCTCCAGTACAAATTCTGCACTGACATCCTTATCCGGCATCTCCAGAACAGAGCGCAGCAGCAAGGACCGTTCCACTAACTCATCCATCGCTTCTCTCCATAGCTGCAAACTAACAACAATAGACTTTCAAAGTCTGCCATTTATTAGAGTATTTTAATCCCTAGAGGGCCAGTTCACAATGAACTACACACCCCACTGGTCCTCAAGCATACCTCCCAGGAGTCCCTCTTTAGTCAGGACAGTCCCTTTTTTGAGACCCAAACACCTCTGTCCCTGTTTCTTACCCTGATGTCCATATTTAGGGTATCCTATTTAACTGTTGTCCTGTATTTGGCGACCTTCAAAATGCCACAATCATAATGTCGCCTGAATTAAAAGGGCAACATCAGAATATCGTTCACAACAAAAGGGGGACATTCTGATGTCTCGCGCTTAAGTGTCTCTCTGAGTAACCTCCAATTCTTAACTAAAATCCTGCGGTACCCTCCATGTGTGCCTTAACTTATATCCTGCCACCACTGTCTCTGCTCTACTGTGCTCTGAGTACCCTCCTTAACCCTTTGGGTGCCAGAGGGGTCTGCAACACATTGCAAAGTGTGTTGCGGACCCCTTTGGCACTCAAAGTGTTAAGGCACAGATGGAGGGTACTCGGAGTACAGTAGTGCAGAGACAGTGGCGACAGGATATAAGTTAAGGCACAAATGGAGGCTATGGCAGGATATAAGTTAAGGCACTGATGGAGGCTATGGCAGGAGATAAGTTAAGGCACAGATGGAGGCTATGGCAGGAGATAAGTTAAGGCACAGATGGAGGCTATGGCAGGAGATAAGTTAAGGCACAGATGGAGGCTATGGCAGGATATAAGTTAAGGCGCAGATGGAGGCTATGGCAGGATATAAGTTAAGGCGCAGATGGAGGCTATGGCAGGATATAAGTGAAGGCACAGATGGAGGCTATGGCAGGATATAAGTTAAGGCACAGATGGAGGCTATGGCAGGATATAAGTTAAGGCACAGATGGAGGCTATGGCAGGATATAAGTTAAGGCGCAGATGAAGGCTATGGCAGGATATAAGTGAAGGCACAGATGGAGGCTATGGCAGGATATAAGTTAAGGCACAGATGGAGGCTATGGCAGGAGATAAGTTAAGGCACAGATGGAGGCTATGGCAGGATATAAGTTAAGGCGCAGATGGAGGCTATGGCAGGATATAAGTTAAGGCGCAGATGGAGGCTATGGCAGGATATAAGTTAAGGCGCAGATGGAGGCTATGGCAGGATATAAGTGAAGGCACAGATGGAGGCTATGGCAGGATATAAGTTAAGGCACAGATGGAGGCTATGGCAGGATATAAGTTAAGGCACAGATGGAGGCTATGGCAGGATATAAGTTAAGGCGCAGATGGAGGCTATGGCAGGATATAAGTTAAGGCGCAGATGGAGGCTATGGCAGGATATAAGTTAAGGCACAGATGGAGGCTATGGCAGGATATAAGTTAAGGCACAGATGAAGGCTATGACAGGATATAAGTGAAGGCACAGATGGAGGCTATGGCAGGATATAAGTTAAGGCACAGATGGAGGCTATGGCAGGATATAAGTTAAGGCACAGATGGAGGCTATGGCAGGATATAAGTTAAGGCGCAGATGGAGGCTATGGCAGGATATAAGTTAAGGCACAGATGGAGGCTATGGCAGGATATAAGTGAAGGCACAGATGGAGGCTATGGCAGGATATAAGTGAAGGCACAGATGGAGGCTATGGCAGGATTTACGTTAAGGCACAGATGGAGGCTATGGCAGGATATAAGTTAAGGCGCAGATGGAGGCTATGGCAGGATATAAGTGAAGGCACAGATGGAGGCTATGGCAGGATATAAGTTAAGGCACAGATGGAGGCTATGGCAGGATATAAGTTAAGGCACAGATGGAGGCTATGGCAGGATATAAGTTAAGGCACAGATGGAGGCTATGGCAGGATTTAAGTTAAGGCACAGATGGAGGCTATGGCAGGATATAAGTTAAGGCACAGATGGAGGCTATGGCAGGATATAAGTTAAGGCACAGATGGAGGCTATGGCAGGATATAAGTT
Source organism: Rhinophrynus dorsalis (assembly GCA_037306005.1). Taxonomy (NCBI): domain Eukaryota; kingdom Metazoa; phylum Chordata; class Amphibia; order Anura; family Rhinophrynidae; genus Rhinophrynus; species Rhinophrynus dorsalis. Next base: position 23,623,919 of record CM074727.1, on the reverse strand, counting down.
AAGGCACAGATGGAGGCTATGGCAGGATTTAAGTTAAGGCACAGATGGAGGCTATGGCAGGATATAAGTTAAGGCACAGATGGAGGCTATGGCAGGATATAAGTTAAGGCACAGATAGAGGCTATGGCAGGATATAAGTGAAGGCACAGATGGAGGCTATGGCAGGATATAAGTTAAGGCACAGATGGAGGCTATGGCAGGATATAAGTTAAGGCACAGATGGAGGCTATGGCAGGATATAAGTTAAGGCACAGATGGAGGCTATGGCAGGATTTAAGTTAAGGCACAGATGGAGGCTATGGCAGGATATAAGTTAAGGCACAGATGGAGGCTATGGCAGGATATAAGTTAAGGCACAGATGGAGGCTATGGCAGGATATAAGTTAAGGCACAGATGGAGGCTATGGCAGGATTTAAGTTAAGGCACAGATGGAGGCTATGGCAGGATATAAGTTAAGGCACAGATGGAGGCTATGGCAGGATATAAGTTAAGGCACAGATAGAGGCTATGGCAGGATATAAGTTAAGGCACAGATGGAGGCTATGGCAGGATTTAAGTTAAGGCACAGATGGAGGCTATGGCAGGATATAAGTTAAGGCACAGATGGAGGCTATGGCAGGATATAAGTTAAGGCACAGATGGAGGCTATGGCAGGATATAAGTTAAGGCACAGATGGAGGCTATGGCAGGATATAAGTTAAGGCGCAGATGGAGGCTATGGCAGGATATAAGTTAAGGCGCAGATGGAGGCTATGGCAGGATATAAGTGAAGGCACAGATGGAGGCTATGGCAGGATATAAGTTAAGGCGCAGATGGAGGCTATGGCAGGATATAAGTGAAGGCACAGATGGAGGCTATGGCAGGATATAAGTTAAGGCACAGATGGAGGCTATGACAGGATATAAGTTAAGGCACAGATGGAGGCTATGGCAGGATTTAAGTTAAGGTACAGATGGAGGCTATGGCAGGATTTAAGTTAAGGTACAGATGGAGGCTATGGCAGGATATAAGTTAAGGCACAGATGGAGGCTATGACAGGATATAAGTTAAGGCACAGATGGAGGCTATGGCAGGATATAAGTTAAGGCACAGATGGAGGCTATGGCAGGATATAAGTTAAGGCACAGATGGAGGCTATGGCAGGATATAAGTTAAGGCGCAGATGGAGGCTATGGCAGGATATAAGTTAAGGCACAGATGGAGGCTATGGCAGGATATAAGTGAAGGCACAGATGGAGGCTATGGCAGGATATAAGTTAAGGCGCAGATGGAGGCTATGGCAGGATATAAGTGAAGGCACAGATGGAGGCTATGGCAGGATATAAGTTAAGGCACAGATGGAGGCTATGACAGGATATAAGTTAAGGCACAGATGGAGGCTATGGCAGGATATAAGTTAAGGCGCAGATGGAGGCTATGGCAGGATATAAGTTAAGGCACAGATGGAGGCTATGGCAGGATATAAGTTAAGGCACAGATGAAGGCTATGGCAGGATATAAGTGAAGGCACAGATGGAGGCTATGACAGGATATAAGTTAAGGCACAGATGGAGGCTATGGCAGGATATAAGTTAAGGCACAGATGGAGGCTATGGCAGGATATAAGTTAAGGCACAGATGGAGGCTATGGCAGGATTTACATTAAGGCACAGATGGAGGCTATGGCAGGATATAAGTTAAGGCGCAGATGGAGGCTATGGCAGGATATAAGTGAAGGCACAGATGGAGGCTATGGCAGGATATAAGTTAAGGTACAGATGGAGGCTATGGCAGGATATAAGTTAAGGCGCAGATGGAGGCTATGGCAGGATATAAGTTAAGGCGCAGATGGAGGCTATGGCAGGATATAAGTGAAGGCACAGATGGAGGCTATGGCAGGATATAAGTTAAGGCGCAGATGGAGGCTATGGCAGGATATAAGTTAAAGGGATAGTAATACTTCATTTTAACTTTATTTTATTTTGTAGGCATTAAAAAAACATGAAGAATGATATAAGTCTTATCTCTGAAACCTTTATGGTTTAAGAGATATTCACAAACAAAGTATCCCCCCCCTGTTCAACCAGATAAGAAGGGATATGCCCAGGTAGACTGCACAGAGGGACAATCTTCAATTAAGATAATGGAAAAAGCTGAAAAACTTTTCAAGGGGGGAAGGGCTTTCATTGTTTTCATACAAAGAAAATTGTCCCCTTCTGTTATCTGTACTGTCATACAACCAGACTCACATCTGAGAAGAGATGGCTTACACTAGGAAAAAGGGGCGGGGAGGGGAACTTTGCTTGTGAATATCTCATAAACCATAAAGGTTTGAGAGATAAGACTTATATCATTCTTCATGTTTTTTTAATGCCTACAAAATAAAATAAAGTTAAAACGAAGTGTTACTATCCCTTTAAGGCACAGATGGAGGCTATGACAGGATATAAGTTAAGGCACAGATGGAGGCTATGGCAGGATATAAGTTAAGGCGCAGATGGAGGCTATGGCAGGATATAAGTGAAGGCACAGATGGAGGCTATGGCAGGATATAAGTTAAGGCGCAGATGGAGGCTATGGCAGGATATAAGTTAAGGCACAGATGGAGGCTATGGCAGGATATAAGTTAAGGTACAGATGGAGGCTATGGCAGGATATAAGTTAAGGCACAGATGGAGGCTATGGCAGGAGATAAGTTAAGGCGCAGATGGAGGCTATGGCAGGATATAAGTTAAGGCGCAGATGGAGGCTATGGCAGGATATAAGTTAAGGCACAGATGGAGGCTATGGCAGGATATAAGTTAAGGTACAGATGGAGGCTATGGCAGGATATAAGTTAAGGCACAGATGGAGGCTATGGCAGGATATAAGTTAAGGCACAGATGGAGGCTATGGCAGGATTTAAGTTAAGGCACAGATGGAGGCTATGGCAGGATTTAAGTTAAGGGCTGTGGGTGCAGTTGCTGTGGGCTGTGTTGGACCAACACTTAAGCGTGCTACATCAGAATGTCGCCCTTTTGTTGCGGGCGACATTCAGGTGTCACCTTTTTAATTCAGGCAACATTATGACAGCTTCGTTTTCAAGGTAGCCAAATAGAGGGCGACATTTCCATGGTAAACCCTTTTTAGGAGATCAGAATGTGAAGCGAGTACCGTAAAATCTCAGGTATAATACGCACCTGTGCATAATACGCAGTTGTATATTATACCCAAAATTTTAGGGGAAAACAAGAGTGCCTATGTATAATACGCACCCTTGTTTCCCCTCTTATGAAAAAACAAAAAATAAGCCGGCCAGAGCCCTTCCCTCCCTCCCCCGGCCCTATCCGATTCTAAAGTGCCACTTACTTTAAGTCCCCGCATTTTCAACATTATCAGGAAGCATGTAAACGATGTAAATCTTCCCCTAGGGGCGGCACGCTTCCATTCGCCACCCGATTCCTTCCGGCTATGGTACTGCCCTGTGAGGACCTTCAGATTCTCACAGGGCATTACTATTGGCTGGAGCCGGTAGCTCCTGAAAGACAATTGAAGGAATCGGGCGGCGAACGCAAACATGCCGTCCACAGGGGAAGATTCACTTCGTTTACATGTTTCCTGATAATGCTGAAAATGCGGGGACTTGTCTTTTTAAGAAAGTAAGTGGCATTTTAGAATCAGATAGCGCCTGGGGAGGGAGGGAGGGTTCTGGCCAGCTTAATTATTTTTTAAATAAAAAACTCTCGAGTATAATACGCACCCCCCACTTCACATAAGGTGAAGTGGGGTAAAATTGTGCGTATTATACCCGAGATTTTACGGTATATCAAATTGACCCGCAGCAATAAAACTCACATTAATGTTTCTTTGAACTCCAGCATATATGATTCTAAATTATTCTGTGTAAATAAAATACTTTGGATTTGTTCCAAATCATTTATTCAGTTACACAAAGAGTTGTCTAAATAGGTCAAGAAGTAACCTAAAAATTCTCTGTAGTACGCTGCCCGCAAGACATTGCCTATAGCAAGCAGTGGATGTACTATTGTTTTAATTAGCAGGAATGGTTTTTCATAATAAAAGTCCACTTCTCTTTAAATGTTCCTTTCTTGTTACACTAGTACAAGGGTGGTTAAATCTCTTGACCTGCAGTTGTTGGAGACTACAGTAAACATCATTCCCAGCCAGCCAATGGAGTTGTATGACAGAGACAGTAATGCTTAATATGAGAAAAATATATATTTGCAGGGTTTATGCCGCTGAGTAAAACAAAGCTATTCCCACGTCCATAGGATGCTTAAGCAACAGCACCACTGTAAAATTTCAGGCTATGGAGAAACTGCACCCAACTTTTAGCTGCAATAATGTTTAAATAAAACATCTCCTTGTTTTACTCAGAAGTATAAACCTTGCAATAACTGTTTTAGTCAACGTTAATCAAGTGATACTATCCCTTTAAGTAACTTGTTATAAGGAAGTCAGATCTATAATTTTGACCTCCAGGTGTCAATCTGCTCATTTATAGATCCAAAATGACACATAAGGGTGAATCTATAAGAACCTATTTTAGGACAAAGCTTCAAGCCCAACAAGATTAATGATGTACAATTCCTTTTACACTAATTTAAAGGGATAGTAATGTTTCACAAAACAGCAGCTCCAATTAATCTTCATAGTATTTGAGTCATGGAGAGTGTTATTTCAATACTGTCAGAGTTGTAGAGTAATTGAAGGATGAAGTTTCCCCCTCCCGCCCTTTTTACCTGGTGTAAGCCACCTCCCCTCAGATGTGGAATCTGGTCACTTGAAAGGTCACAGCGAGGGACAATCTTCTTACTATGAACATAAGGAAAACTCTGCCCCCCTTGACAGTTTTTCAGGTTTTTCCTTATGATCACTGAAGATTGTTCCTCTCTGCGATCCATCCGGACAGTCTTGCTGCTCTGAGGTGAGCAGTGTTACATCAGTAAAAGGGGCGGGAGGGGGATACTTTACCATTCAATTACTCTTGTACTACAACTCTGACAGTATTGAAATAACACTCTCCATGGCCCAAAAAATATGAAGATTAATTGGAGCTGCTTTTATTGTGAAACATTATTATCCCTTTAAAACGGAGAGTGCGCATAAGAAATGCAGATGAATCACTAAATTTGCTTATTTTTTTAACCATATCTGTGCTGCCGGATGCAGTGATCATCTAGGTCAATGGGTCTCGGTTTTTTGTAGTGGTGGTAACATTTGGCTTCACACGAGATCTCTGTGTAACCCTAGCAACCAAAACTGTTAACTCACTGGATACTGGAGATTTCTATAGCATTCAAGGGCTTAAAGGGATAGTAATACTTCAAAATTACTATCCCTTATATTGAAGCCCTTTAAAAACTGAATTAAATGCCACCAGCGGTATCTCTCAAATCTTTATGGTTTGCGAGATAGCCGCTTTTAAACTTCGCTCTCCCCTGCCTCTCCCCGACGTCAGTGTTCTTGCTGCAGCAGGGAAATCCAGTCCTGGGACTGGCGGAGGCTCTTCAGCAGAGCCGAGATCTCATTATGGAAGATAAGATCCTTCACTAAAACAGTCTTCTACGTGTGCTTGGTTACCAAGCACACGTAGAAGACCATTTTAGTGAAGGATCGTTTCTTCTATAACGAGATCTGGCTCTGCTGAAGAGCCTCCGCCAGTCCCAGGACTGGATTTCCCTGCTGCAGCAAGAACACTGACGTCGGGGAGAGGCAGGGGAGAGCGAAGTTTAAAAGCGGCTATCTCGCAAACCATAAAGATTTGAGAGATGCCGCTGGTGGCATTTAATTCAGTTTTTTAAGGGCTTCAATATAAGGGATAGTAATTTTGAAGTAATACTATCCCTTTCACATGGTATCATTATAGAATATACTGGAATGCTAGTTTGTACTAATAAAACAAAAAGAAGAGAGGGGCGCCCAATCGTGTTGCATCGCTTTCCAGCTGAATCACCATAAAGCAAACATAAATGCACTCACGTGATTCGTTGCGCAGAATGGGAATGTTTATATATTTGTGACTCTCCCTCTTCTCCTTTTGCTCTTTCTGTTGTTTGCACTATAACTAACATTAACATTCACGTGTATTAAGGCACTTTGGCTCATATTTATAAAATCAAATCTGAGTTATTCTGGAGTAAACCAACTGCACCATAAGGGACAAATAAAAATTCTGTTAAATTAACCCCTTAAGGACCTGCCGCGTGGCATGCGGCCAGCAGTTAAGAACCACCGGGCATTTTTTTTTCTTCATTGGATTCAGGGGTCCCCGAACGGTGTGCAGCCATGTGGGGACTCCTGAATTCCATGACATGCCAGGACCATCACTGGTTCCTTAAAGGGATAGTAATGTTTCACAAAAACAGCAGCTCCAATTACTTTTCATAGTATTTAGGCCATGGAGAGTGTTATTTCAATACTGTCAGAGTTGTAGTTCAAGAGTAATTGAATGATAAAGTATCCCCCTCCCACCCCTTTTACCTAGTGTAAGCCGCCTCCCTTCAGATGTGGAATCTAGTCCATAGACCAGACAGCTCAAAGCAAGGGACAATCTTCTTACTATGAGCAGAAGGAATACCTTGCCCCCCATGACAGGTTTTCAGGTCTTTCCTTATGCTCACTGAAGATTGTCCCTCTCTGTGATCCATCCGGACAGTCTTGCTGCTCTGAGGTGAGCAGTATTACATCAGTAAAAGGAGCGGGAGGGGGATATTTTATCATTCAATTACTCTTGAACTACAGCTCGGACAGTATAGAAATAACACTCTCCATGGCCCAAATACTATGAAGATTAATTGGAGCTGCTTTTATTGTGAAACATTAAGTGCGGGACAGCCGTGACAGTCACCTATGTCATCTATAGTGTAGTTGGTTTGCTCCAGAATAAATCCAGTTTGCTTTTATAAATATGGGCCATTGTGTCTTGCGAGGTGGTGACCTACGGTAGATTTCAATATATACATATGCAAAAAAATAAAATAACACATAGATCTGATTGCTGTTTGATAGACAACCACCTAGATAAGCCAATATGTTAAATAAACTGGCAGTTACTTATTCCGACAGTATAGATCCAAAGTAAGGCAGGAAATAATGACATAAAAGTCACAACTTACATATGTGTCTTTTGTAATGAATACATACATACTCACACACCCTGGAAAAGTATGGGAGGAATGGGCACACCCTGGGGCGTTGATCACTCACCATGTTTGATGCAGGAGATCCACTGCTGCAACCTGAGGTGGTTGAGAGAGTTCAATGATATCTTTATTTAGATGGGAAAGGAAAAGCTCTCTGGCTGCATCCTCAGGGATCGAATCTGTGGCCTGTACGAACAGAGGCAGGAAACGGGGCAGTTAGGGTTACATTCAGGCAGCTGAAGATGAGCAATTCTGGAGGTAACCACCCACAGCAAAGAAGGGGTGAATACAAATTCCTACTGCGACCTCTCAAGCATTCAAGCAGTTACAAGTTCCATTTAAAGGAGAACTAACCTCTTTTTTTTTAAGAACCCCCTCATTTATCTTATTATGGCCATAAAATTCAAATGGCCCTTAAGATTTTTGCTCATTATGTCTTGGTCATGAGAGAACAACTCAGATCAGTCTTGGAAGTCATGTCCTTGGGGGCGGACATGACGGTTGCTGTTAGTTTATTTCAGAATGAAGCAGGCAAAATGAATGATCCTACTTAACCCTTTAAAGGGGATCTATCGCCCCTTTACAACTTTGTGTAAATAGTTTTCTTATATAGTGAATATGCTTTAAATGTTATTCTTTTTTTTTTTTTTAAACCACTTGTTTGCAGAAATTGGAAGAATAAATACAGACACCCGTGCAGGGCCGGATTTACATCTCAGGCACCCCTAGGCACAGCACCCACTGGCGCCCCTAGCACTGCCTTTGCCCCACCCCTGACCACACCCCCTAACTTAGCCACACCCCTTCACTTTACCACACACCCTTTGTGGCCGAACCCATTTTTAGATTATTATTATTATTATTAATACTGAAGTTAGAGATCATGGAGATGATCCCAGAACCCGAAAGTATGAGAAATCTGCAGCATTTTTATATGGCAACCAGAAGGGTTTTCTTTCATTTTACAAGGGACTGCTGCTCAACAGTGGCTTCCCCAAGACGAATGAAGGTTGGATGAGACTGGGGGATATGGTTATACGAATTTTAACATTTCAGGTGGGCTTGACAGCAGGAAGATCAATCAATCCTTTTTATTCAAATGAGCCATATAATTAGGATTGCTCCAAGGAACAACCATATGGCTTAATTATCTGCAGTGTTAGAGAAGTCTCTGCTTACCTGCAGGGTCAGTTTTAGGCTTCGCCTGGTGTGCCACTGCCACTTCTGCCACCCGTCCGGCAACAACTGGCCAGCCTGCTGTCTATACCGCTCCTAACCCGCCTCTGAGCCGAACCACATGCAACGCTCACTAACTCAGCCGACAGTCACAGGCACAGCCGCCAAACATGGGGTGTAGGCCATTTCCTGGAGCTTTTATTTTGGCTTTTAGTTCAGGTCAGAGTAGCTTCCTCTGCTCCCAATAGGTCACAAGACGTCCCGAGGTGACCAATGAGAATAGAGAGCCTCTACCTCTGTTCTCATTGGTCACCTCGGAACGTCTTGTGACTTCAGACACAGATGCAGCAGTGGGTCACGTGGGGCGGCCCCGGCGACACAGGCTACTAGTCTAGAAGGTAACAGCGCCTGCGCCCTCGTTATTCGTGCACCCGGAGTTGTGGGCGTGACAGTGGCATTGCAAGGCGCCCCTGAAAATCGGGCGCCCTAGGCTTGTCTGCCTATTCAGAAATCCGGGCCTGCACCCGTGCCTACTTCTGCACAGCCTGCTCTTGCCAAAGTTTGCCGCACTGCCTCTGTTCCCTTCCCACTACCCAGCCTCCTCCAATGACGGAGGCTGTCTGTCTATAAGCTGGAGCGCTCTTATTGGCCAGAAATCGATCTCTGCCAATCAGAGAGCTCCAGCTTACAGATAGACAGCCTCCGTCATTGGAGGAGGCTGGGTAGTGGGAAGGGAACAGAGGCAGTGCGGCAAACTTTGGCAAGAGCAGGCTGTGCAGAAGTAGGCACGGGTCTGTATTTATTCTTCCAATTTCTGCAAACAAGTGGTTTAAAAAAAATGAATAAACTTTAAAGCACATCCTATATAATAATTCGCTAAATTGTGTGTAACGCCGCGACATGCACAGTAGACACTGCTGAGCGTGCTGCAGTCATGCGTAGTAGAGACTGCCCACGCCGCGGCTGATACAGAGCTGGGCGCACTGAAGGAGCGTCCAGCTCTGTATCAGTAGTGGCATGGGCAGTCTCTACTGTGCGTGACTGCCCCGCGACCGGGTGGCAGTGGCTCTGTGGACCGTGTAACGGGCTGTTCAACTAGTATATATATAAGAAAACTATTTACACAAAGTTGTAAAGGGGTGATAGATCCCCTTTAAGGACTGGGGGGGTGCACAACACATTGTGTAGCAATGCGTTGCTCACTCCACTGCTCCTTAACCCGTAAAGTGCCAGAGAGGTATCCAACAACCCCCTGGCACGCAAAGGGTTAAAGGGATAGTAATACTCAATATGTAAAAAAAATATATATATTGTAGTGTTTATCCCCTTGAGTAAAACAAGGGTGCTCCCACCTCTGAAACGTGTTTTATTCAAAAGTTATTACAGCTCAAAGTTAAAATTTTTTTAGGTGCAATACCACGGTGCCCTGAAATTGCACAGTGGAGCTGTTTCTATATTATCCTATTGAGATTTAAGGTCAACTGACCAGAGCTGCCCATAGGATGGTGTAGCAACAGCTCCACTGTACAATTTCAGGCCACTGTGATACAACACCTATAAAAATTCAACTTTCAGCTGTAATAACTTTTGAATTAAATATATTTTAGCAGTGGCAGTGCTCTGGATTTACTCAGGGAGGTAAACCATACAACAGAGTTGTTTTTACATTTTAAGTAGTACTATTTCTCTAAATATTTAGAATTACCATGTAGGCAGAGTTTGAGGTCATGTGGTTCTGCCAGCAACTGTCATGGCTGCCTCCATGGACATGGTTGATGTAGTTCTCCTTTAAATCAATAGGACTTTTGTGCATGTTCATTTATCCTATATAGAGCATAGAAATATATTGGATCATCCACCACTGCATTATACATACACCCCTTACTGCCATGCTTAGAAGCTGATTTTAACCCTTCGGATGCCAGAGGGGACAACGCATTGCAAAGCAATGCGTTGTGTACCCCTCTGGCACTCAAAGGGTTAAAGAGGAACTGGATCATTTCTGGAGTAAACCACCTGCACCACTGGGGACATTAAAAAACAAAACAAATTCTCCATCTTTTCTTTGACTTAAATGGGGCTTTTCAATCCTTAAAGGGACAGTAATACTTAGAATGTAAACTATATATATATATATATATATATATATATATATATATATATATATAGTAGAGTGGCGCTGTTGCTACACCATCCTATGGAGATTTATGGTCAGCTGACCAGAGCTGTCCATGGGATGGTGTAGCAACAGCGCCACTGTACAATTTTAGGCCCTTATGATACTGCACCTAAAAAAATTCAAGTTTGAGCTGTAATAACTTTTGAATAAACCGCCTTTCAGCAGTGGGCGTACCATTGCTTTTCTCAGGGGGATAAATGCTACAGCTTATTTTTTTTACATTTCAAGTATTACTGTCCCTTTACGTGCCATATATAATATATTGATAATGTGCTGGTAATACCGGATCTCTTTATAATCTTGTGATTTTAGTGCTAGTTATGATGACCATTTGCCTTCTATGGTTCTTATGCAGGAACCTAATATTCTGTGTCATTAAGACACAGTCATGACATTCAGGGGCGAATCAAAGTATCTTGGGTTACAAATACAAATTCCCCAAATTCCCAATGAATTATATGGGGCTAGATCACACACACACACTGAACTAGGCACCTGTTTCAGATCCTTTATCGACAAAGTCCAACCATGGCTGGATTCCTCTTTCTCCGATGGTGGCCTCTGAGTGTTTTCAATAATTTCGGGACTGCTGATGGGTTCCAATGGCCACATCACGTGATTGGGGACAGGCTTCTGCTCCTCAGGAACGGGTGTGGTGATGTAGAAGTTCCATAACTGGTGGAGGTCCTGCACAGTCTGGTGCTTATAATGTAACTGTGTCAAAGACAAACATTCAGGGGAGGAAGGAGAAAGTAACTCAGCTGGAATGTATGGATGTAAGCAGCCAATTACAGGAGGGCTACACAGAGGGAAGGAAGCAGCCAATTACTGGAGGGCTACACAGAAAGAAGGAAACAGACAGTTAATGGAGGGCTACACAGAGGGAAGGAAGCAGCCAATTACAGGAGTGCTACACAGGGAGAGAGAAGCAGCCAATTATAGAAGGGTCACACATGGCAAGGGAACAGCCAGCTACTGGTGGGTTACATGGGGCGGGGGAAGCAAAGCAACCAATTACAGGAGGGTTACACCAAGAGGGAAAGATGCAGACAATTTATAGGAGGGCTACATGGGGGGGGGGGACAGCAGTTACAGGAGGGCTACACAGAAGAAGAAAAACAGCCAATTACAAGACGGCTACACAGAAGAAGAAAAGTAGCCAATTACAGGAGGGCTACACAGAGAAAGCAGC